>CANXYC010657682.1:0-98320 GCA_948193065.1 Aleurites moluccanus | reverse complement strand
TATAGTTAAATAAAAATTAATTATTTCAATTTAATAAAAAGTAATTTTAAATTAAAAATAATATTTTTTTAATTTTAAATAAATAAAATAATTAATTTTTATTTAGTTATTAATTTATTTTATTTTTTTATATTTTTAATTAAAAAAATATTTTTTTGTAAATAAATAAACTTTTAGGGACTAAATTATAATTTGCCAATTACTTTTTTAATCCTTGTGAGGCCCAAGTTGAAAAGTCAACGGTCAAAGGGTCGGAATTATAGATTTTAATAACGTTAGGGTCAAAATTATATCTCGAAAAATATTAGAAGCTAATGTGCTCTTAGGGCTAAACGGCAGGATCAAAATTATATCTTATCCCCAAAAAATATAAGAAATACAAATGAAAGACAAAATTATAATATGATAAAAGTTAAATATTATTATTAATTAATATTAGTTTTTTCTTTAGTGTAAAATCTTTAACTCTAAGTCTCTAATCAACAAACATGACATTTTTTAATTTAAAGAAAATTACTATCAATGAATAAAAAATTGTATAACACAAGTTAAGTACACTATTTTAAAAGAGGATCCCTTTTTTTTTTTTTAATATTGCATTTAGATAATAGGAAATATTATATTATTAGTGTCTGAATTTTTTAAAATCATTTGATTAATTTTTTATTTGAAAATTTTTTAATTTTTAAAAATAATATTATATAAATATTTTTGGTCCATTTTAATAATCAAAATATTAATTTACAACTTTAAAAATTTTAAGTTTTGAAAAACGATAAGAATGTAAAACATCTGAATTGTTGAATATTAAAATAAAATTTTAAGCGGTGTTGAAAAGTAATAAATTAAAAAAAAATAAGAGTCGCAAATTATTATTTTGGTGATTAAAAAAATTAAAAAAAATTATTTGATATTATTTTTAAAAATTAAAAAATTCATCAAATCAAAATAATTGTTTAAATATTAAAATAATAAATTTTTAAAAAAATTAATCACCGATATTATATTTTTTCGTATATAATACTATTGACCAATGTTGTCTTATTTTATCAATTTTCAAAGGATATTATAGAGTTTAATTAATTAATGCATGTGTTGCTAACATGTTATAGAAATTTAATAAAAAGTGCACTTCAAACAAATAAATAAACTGCTCAAATAAATAAAAAAGTTGTTAGATATTGGTGACAGAGTAGCTTTATATATATGTATATTTCTAAGCAAATATTAGAGCGTGTAGCTGTCTAAAGCTCAAGAAACACAAAAGAGACGAGATATATAAAAATCCCAAACAAGGTCTGTTTGGTACTGTTCGGATACGCGGAGATCTAACAGGAGGGAGCACTATTTGGTTTTAATCAAACGGAACCGATGAAATTCCATTATTTTTAATATAGATAATTTAATTTTTAATTTAAAAAATTATCATTTTTTTTATTTGATTACCTTAAAACTGATAACCGAACTAACAAAATAACTGAACTTTTATTTATTAATTTATTAAATATAATTTTTATCAATAATATATTATTTATAATGAATTTTTTTACTAATAATATTTAATATTTTAACAATAAATTTCATTTTTATATTATTTTTGTATTAATAATTCAGAATTTAATGATATTTAAATTATAAATTAATAAATTTTATTATTTCAATTATAATCCATAATCAAACCGAAAATATTTAGTTCGGTTTAATTATGTTTGATTAATTTTCTTAATTATGATTATATTCAATTATTTTTTAAAATTTTTAAAAATTTTAATTAATTTAAATTTTGATTCAGCTCGACTCGGTTAACCAAATGTTCACCCTTAAATGCTAAGGAGTTTTTAGGCTTAATTTATAGTTTGCCCATATGATGATATTTTATTACTTTAAAATACTCGAATTTCATGTACCGATCACATTAAAGTATTTTCATTTAATTTCTATTTAAATACTAATATATGGCTAATATGACTTTCACGACTCTTTCACAACTCAATGTTTTTTTTAATTTTTTTAGCAACGTCAGTTACCCACGCATTCACTCTTCTCCATGTACGAGGGTGAGGATTAATTTTAATATATTCTATGCCTCTCTCTCTGCTTCACCTCTTACCTTTTTCTCATCAATTTAACATTATTTAACTCAAATAAACTAAAAAATAAGAAAATTTCATAATTAAAAATCAGTTTAATACCCTAAAAACAATGTGAGCTCTGTCTCTCTTTTAAAATCTATGTTTTTTTTATTATTATTCTTTTTAATAAACCATATCTGAACCATAAAATAAGAAAAAAATAGAAAACTCATCAAAAAACTTCACTGAAAAACAACAAGATTAATCTGATTTTTTCTTTGTATTATGTTGTAATACCTAAATTTATGTCACAGTTATTAAGCAGTATTACTAATACCGGACCGAAAATACTGATAATAGTTAAGAAATTTAAAAAATTAATACGATATTAAATTTAAAGCTAATTTTCTCAGTTATATAGATAATGAAAGATTAAGGATAATGATAGTTAATTATACGAAGAAAGTATAGAAAAGTATTAAAAATGATGGAAAATTAATAGAATGGTAAAATCGTAAATAAGTGAAATTTTATGGTTATTTTGTAAAATCCACTTTCTACTACTCATAATTGTTCCGAAAACAGTATAATAATAAACTACAGTTAAAAATAAGCTATTTCACTTCCCACTTCAGAATATAAAACTCAACAGAATTGACAGAATAAGCTACAAAAAGTTTTGAGGTCAAAGTATAATTAATGAAAGTTTTGGGGAGGAAAACCTAATTTTTCATAACTTCCACCTATAAATACTTGCCTTAGCCATTTGCTATTCATTTTTCTCTTCTTCTTCTTTTTCCTTACATTGGCCGAACCACTCTTCTTCCTTTCCCATCAAATTTTCAAGCTAATTTGTGAAGAAAACCTAAGAAAAAACTAAAATCCAACCTTGTTTCATCCATTTATCACATGAAATCTCAAAGGAAATCAAGAATATTTCAAAGAGGGATTTCAGCCACTATTTCACCAAGAGGTAACATGGTATTTACTTTGATGGTTTAAGTTAATTAAGTGTTTTAGATGTTGAATTAGATGGGTTTAACATTTAATTGTACCAATTGATGCATATTAATGGAAATCCTTAAATTTCAAACCCTAATTTGAAGTTGTAAGATACCAAACCCTAAATTAGTCATCCTTAATGTCTAATTAGGTTAGAATAAATTTAATTTATGCTATTGGAAGCTTATTTGATGTTGGTTTTGGTGTAGAAACTAAAAAAGATCAAGATTGTTTATTTTGCCTCCTTTGAAGATTTTGGTAGAAATAAATTTTCATTGGCAATTGGAAGCATTTGATAAGTTTAATATACATCATTTAATATGCCTAATATCTTACATTGAAGTTTGGAATCCATTCTAACCACCATTGTCCGTTTTCCTTTGAAATTTTCCTTTGTTTTCCCTTTGTTTCACAAGCCAATTTGATTCATTATATATTATTGTTTGTTGAAAATCAATTGCCTAATGTGTTGCCTACATTGTGAGCTTGTTGTTTGATATTGGGGCAATGTTGATATTGCACCAAAACTTTGCCAAATCGCTTAATGAAAGTTGCACACCAAGTGTTTGACAAAATGCCTCAATGAAATTCCCATAGGCCTACCATTTCAATGCCATTATCACCAGCGACATTGGCTAGCCAATTGTACCAACCCATATGACCTTGAATGGCTACTTTGTTATCCAACCCATAGTTGATTGTTATACTCATTATTATTCTATACGTACCTTCCATTGCATACATGTTAATGATTGACAGTACCGATTGATTGATTTGCTACCTATTTGAATATTGATAAGTTATTTGAATCCTATTGATATCCACTAATTTGTTTTCATCTTACTGTTGGATTATATGTTGATTTGACAAAACTACCTTATCAATGGGGTATACCGACAGGGTACTAGGTAAATACTGTCGACATTGTGTACAATGTATATCATGGACCCTAGCTGGAAAGGATATTTATCCTAGGCATAAGGCTTGGCCCGTCTTATGTATTATACATGTGATTTATATATGATTAAATGTATTAAGACCCATTATCTGTCTTATCCATATGAAATGTATATTGCCAACTTGTTTATTTATTACAGTCCATTGTTACTTCTTATTTTCCTTTATTCTGTAATTAGTGTGCAACCATGTTAACTATTAATTGTTTATCTGTTATTCATATTAATTATCCAATATTTACCTTTAATATGATGTTTATTAGATTCATTGAATATTTTATACTCATTTTTTAGTTGTTTAACATTTTTCAGGTCAGGAGTAGGCAGATTCCAGAATTCTTTCTCCATGGAATCCTGCAGTGTATTTTTTATCAAGGTAATTATTATAACTCTGCATTATGTTTTATTCTAGTAGCTCCATGGATATGTGTATATGGATGTAGATAGATTTTATATATGGATGGTAAATATTATTTGAAAGTTAATGATGTTTATGGCGTATGTGAAAAATAATTACAGACTATAGAATCACACATTACAGAATGACAGACTATAGGATTACATAATATAAAATGCATAATAAGATGGTAATTGGATTAGTATTTGAGTTCTACGGGTGTCGATTGCCTCTGGCAGTTCCTGCATCCTAGGACCATCATGTTCTATTTTTGGGACGTGATATATGTGTCCTGTAATTTCAGTACTATTAATGGGTTTTCAGCAATAGGTCATGCAAGGTCTTTTTGTCCTTCGTCGTCCAGTTTATTAACCGTTCTAATGGAGCTGACCATGTCTTCGTTACCCTAAGGCCATAAAATTTGTCGTCATTATACCATTGTAACTATTGTTGCCTGAGCATCTTTGTAATATCTGTCATTTTTGTAGTGGTTTATTAATTTTGTATGTTTGGAGAATTAATTAATGTCAAATGTAAATGTTTGAGAATTTCAAAAGTTCTGAAACTTCAGTTACAGGATTTTGTGATAATAATTGCATGGACTTAAAGATATAATTTCGTAAAGTGTAAAACATAAAAGTTATGAGTTTATGTCTTTACTATAATTCTGTAAAATGGTTTAGCAAAATTCTATGTATGTGATGAGTTATGTTTATTTGAGCAAAGCTGGTCTGGTTGAATATTTCTGCAGGAAGTCAGTGTTTGTTTGAATCTACTGGGAATGACTGAGGCATAATTAGCTAAAGGTGTGAACATAAAAAACGTTCTTTTATCTGTTGCGATAATAACTATAAAATTTCAGAATTTTTGAATAAGTGTATCTCAGTGGAGAGTGATTTTTCTCAGGGTTGTTTGGATGGATTCTGAGGCAGTAAGTCTGGGTGATATTTGGAGAGTCCCCATGGCCTGTGTGTTGGTCCTTATGATTTGAAATTTTGATATGTTGTGCCCCTGCATGTTGATTTTAAGTGGCTGAAAGAATTAATAAGTTTGGATATTTGTAGCTCATTTGTGAGCTGGTTAAGTGTGAGATGTTCAGGAAAGGTTCAACTTAGAAAAGTCTTAGAGTGGTGAGCCGGCAAAATGTGAAGTGGCATTTTGCGAGCCGGCAATGCGAAGTGGCGAAGTTAGATTGCCGAGGTGGCAATTGGCGAAGAGACATATGCGAGGTGGCATGTGCGAAGAGGTTTGGCGAAGAGAGTTTGGCGAAGAGGATTTGGCGAAGAGGAAAGGCGAGGTGGCATTATGCGAAGAAGGAATATACGAAGTGACAGTTCGCGAAGGAGGGAAGAAGCGAAGGAGCGAAGAAGCATTGCCGAGGTGGAATATGCGAGGAAGAGTTCGTGAGGAGAGTCTCGCGAGGTAGCATACGCGAGGTAGCATATGCGAAGTGGCAATGCCGGATCAAGTTTGGCGAGCTAGAAAGTACGAACTGGGAAATGCAAAGTGGGAGTAGCGAGTTGGCTTATGCGATGTAGCTTTGCCGAGCCTGATTGGTGAGCTGGCAAGCGTGTTTTCTGGGGCAACGTCTATTTAACCCAGCAGGCCATAATCATTTTTCACGATTCTTCTTTCCTTCTTTCTCCGTTGATATTCAGTCTTTTTCTCATGTTAATAACATTTTATTTTCTAAGGCATTAATACTCAAATTAATGCATTAGACTTCTAGATTATTCTAGATTAATGCAGAAATCAGCAGATTTGAGCAGTAATCTCAGGAATTTCAGAGTTGAGTAAAATAAGATAAATTTTCTTCCAAGCTAATTCCTTTAGATTTATTTAAGTCTATGGGTTAGAATAATTAATATTGGGTATATAGAATTTATTGCAAGTGATATGAAGTGATTAATGATAATTAATGTGGGAGATATCAGATTGGTGAGACTGCCATGAATAGTAACTCCGAAATTAAATGCAAAATTTTCTTAAAGAGATAAATAAAATTGTTATTGGGAATTAAGAATAGAGACTCTAAGTAATTATCAGTAAATCATGATAAATATTATTGATTTGGAGAAAACCCTAATTTTGTATATTTGGAGAAATTTCTTAGGAGGAGGAAATCACATTAATTGAAGAGTTAGAGTTGGAAATTGCTAGAGGAAATTTCAAGAGAAATTGTGTTAAGGTAAGTGTGAACATCTTATTTAAATATCATTCTTTGAAACTTAATATGACCAAGTATTCTCATATTTGTTACCCATTTGTATATATGTATATTTGTATAATGTGAATGACTTTATCAATTTTCTTGGATCAAGTTCATATACTTCTTGTTTGCTAACCTGATTTGAATGATGTTATATGATGATGGTCTTGCGACCAATATGCTTTCCATGAGATTGAAACCCCATGACCCATGGATAGAACTCTCTTCCTAATGAGAGTAAATTTATTGGTCCATAGTGCACTTTATGAGCCCAGCTGATAGGATTTTTATCAGTGTTCCACCTAGAGGGGCCATGAGCTCTAGGCGCATGCCTGGCTAAGCATGTGTGCACGTTAAGGTAGCAAGGCTACCGATACATATGTTATGATATGAGATTAGTTCTATCAGATTGAGATTTGATAATGCCATTCTTTGTGGGCATTCTATGTTCTAAATATGAATCATGATTTGATTTATGACATGATTTGATATAGCCAAATTATTATGAATACCATGTTTCTTTCAAGTAAAGCTTATGATTTCTTTCATGCTAATATGTATAAATACTTGATCATAACCATTATTGGATACTCAGACACTTGAATTATAATGTTCATATCTTACTAAGTTGAAGGCTCACTCCTCTTCTGTGGATTTCAGGTGATAGCATAGCTCGTGAGGGGGCTAATAGAGAAGATCGGGCTTCTTAACTTGTTTGTACCAAGAAGCTTCATTGTAATAACTTTTGAGATATTTTGTATATTTATTTAATGGTGTTATGACACAATATGTAATGGGAATATACTCTAGAGCTCCGTAATTAGTCATTCGAGGATACTAGTATATTTTGATGTATGATTGTTACCTGATGTGAGATGTCTCTTCTGATCATTAAGGAACAAGAGAAAGATATGAAATGATAATAGAAAGATATGATTGATATTTAATTATATGTATAGACCTGAGCATTGTATGATAATGTATAATGTTATAAATGATGTGATGGTATATGAGATTCATGATTTGTGAGTTCTACGGGTTTATAGTGGCCTTAAGTCTTCCATTGCCCTAGGACCGTCGCACCACTAGAGTTGGGGTGTGACAGTCCTCCACCATACTCATTAAAATCTTTCTGTAAACTAGTTTTATCCTGCACTAGCTACTCTATTATCATGTGGACATTGAGTAATCTTATAATCAAATCCAACCACAAGAAAAATTAATGGTATGTAATTAGAACCTAATAATACTTTTTAAGGGTTCACATCACAGTAAAGAACCCATTATAAGCCTTCTTCATGCAAATAAACTAGCTTTTTGCAGTGCCCAAAGTAATAGTAAACCTTTTATTCCAATCAAGTGAATTAGAAAGCAAAGCATCTGCCAAAGACTCATTTTCCATGTATTCATATACCAAAAACCTATGATTTTCCTCTGTTCGAAATTTCTCTTCTCCTTGGTTAGCTTCACTCAGTAGCTTAATTGCTGCAATTCTTTGATCTGGCAAAACTCCCTTATAAACAGTACCCGCTCCTCCTCTTCCTATCTCTTGCCTGGAATTTTTTTTTTTATTTTCTTTAACTTGGCATAAATAAATCTTTTGAATCTAGTTGCAATTGCAGGGTAATCTCGAATGACAGGATCTAGAATTTCCATCAAAATCCCATGATTTACAATTTGGAAGAACCTAAACTTTTGGCATGCTTGTCATTGTTGTTAGCCACCAGTGCTCCACCAATGAAGCATCTGGTGCAAGAAAGCACCTCTCTGAGGCAGCCACATACTCCTTCACAAATACCCAACTCTTCAAGGAGAGGTAGTGTCCTATAATCACCAGTAGATGGATTCCATAAAACAATGGTACTAAAACTATAATAATCTTAAATGGCTATACAGAGCATGACATGGCAGTCACCAGTCTTGATCTCAAAAGGTTTACTTCTAATCAAAGGAAAATCAACCTCCATAGATTTCCTGAAAGAATCTTCTTGAGACCCACCTTCTAAAGAATACAACTTACAGTATTATTTTTGAGCGGCAACTGAGAAAGGATGTCGGTGATGATATCGATAGGAAGATTTTTAGCCGACGTCGCCATTTTTTATCCATCACAGCTAGAAATTGGGGTTTTATTTTAGAGAGAGAGTGTGAAGAGGGGAAAAAGAGAAGGGGATGTGTGGTTGGCATAGCACGCTCACTAAAATTCCAAAAGAGCAGTTGATGTGGCTCAATTTAAAATAAAAAATTGGCCAAGTGTACGTTACTTTAGCGAAATGGATGGATTAGTAACAAAAATACTTTTAAGTAACTGGTGTATAAAGTTATAGAGTTTTTAAGTAACAAAATGAAATTTAAGTATCATCATATACGCGAGCCATAAGTTGGAGTACTATGGGTTAACCAGAGCTTCTATTGACGTAGTTTTTATAATTTCATAAAAAGATCTAATATTGTCACCTGAACTCAAAGGTACGTAACCGGTACTAGAGAAACAGGAAAGCATAAGCCTTGTAGAACTTTTAGTAACCCTGACTACTAGTTAAACAATAGAACTGCAATATAACAACTGTAACTTTCATAAAACAATGGCTATAACCCACCTGTTAAACAAAACTTGGACAAACATAACAATTATCTACCGCTCAAGGCTATCAACAGTCACATCAATCCATTAATATTTGGTTCCTACTAAATAGAATAACATAACATCCCGAATGAGGAAGCTTAATTATCCTTTAATTTAACAAAACTCAACTATATATAAATATAAAGAGTTAATTACTATGAGATCCTTGCATTTTAGTTGATCATACTAAAAAGTTCTTGTACTTTTAAAATTATACTAAAAAGTCCTTACATTTTAGTTTCGTTATACTATTACATCCTTATGTAAAAAATTTCGTACTTTTCAGTTATTCAATGGGTAAAAAGTCCATTTTTGCTAAATTATTTTATTTTAATCCCAAAAATATCCATCTTTAACACTTTTCTTTTTCTATAAAAATACTTCATCACTTGCTCTCTCAATCGAGTCATTACTCTCACTCTCGGCTTCGGTCTCTCTGATGTATTAGGACTTACTGGTTCACTCTCTCCTTCCCTTTCCAATCTCACCCATTTAACCCAACTCATTATCTGTCCCTTCCTAAACTATAAGTCGTTTCTCTCTCGCAAAATAACCTCATTGGTTCAGTTCTATCTTCTATGTTTTGCAATATATCAGTTTATTCGCTGTCGTTGAGGATCGTACAGCTGGGTTTCAATTTCTTCACGAATGTTGTTGGGCCTAAATCAGAGAATTATTTTAGTATTTTGTAGGTTTTGGTTCTTCAAAGGAATCAGATTTGTGGTGTGTTTCCTTTATGGTTAATTAAGGTTGCTACTTTGACAATGTTGGATTTATCTGAAAATTTATTTTTTGGCATGATTCCGTCGGAGATTGGAATTATGTTCAAGTTGGAACAATTAAGGGTGGCTAATAATTCTTTTCAGTGATGTCATTCCGGAGAAGATAAAGCAGCGTAGCTCATTGTGTGTTCTTGATCTTGAAGGGAATCGAGTTGCCGACAAGGATATCAACCTCCTCCTCCACTTGCAACACCGCATCCTGCTCCGTAGCCTAACCAAAATCCTCTCCGACTTAATCATTTTACTCTGCCACCAATGAGTGAAAATAAGTTTTTGTTTCTAACAGTGAGTTTTTATTTTGGTGATGAAATGAGTTTTCTAACTGTGGATTTTTATTTATTTTTTTAAATTACTTTTTTATTTTTGATTTTCAGCTTCATTTTAGAGCAAGCATTCAGTTGTAACTAAAAGCTAGCTCTTCCTCTACCACGGTTTCTCACTTTTGTTTCTTTTTTACTCCTCCTCTACCATTAGTTTTTTTCCATTTGATTTCAAACTTTCACGTTAAATTTTGAAAGAATAAATTTATTTTATGTGTTTTATATGTTTATGGTTGTGTTTACGGTGTTGGCAGTGGTGGTGGTGGGGTGGTGGTGGTGGTGATAGTGGTGAAGATGAAAATTTTGATGTGGTTGATAATGATAACATTTGAGTGAAAATTAGATTGAAAATTAGGGGTATTATGATTATTTTACATAGATTTAGCGAATTTTCTAAGAGAAAAATCTCGAATTTTAACAGAATAAAAATGCAGAGATTTTTTAATATGATTTTAAAAACACATAAATTTTTTAGTATAATCGACTAAAATATAAAAATTTCATAGTAATTAACTATTTATATTTATATATAGTTGAGTTTTGTTAAATTAGAGGATAATTGAGTTTTCTCATCTGGGTTGTTATGTTGTTTTATTTAGTTGGAACCAAATATTAATGGATTGATGTGATTGTAGGTAAAAAATCTGAATATTTACTAAGTTTTACCTACTGAATATTCTGTAGGTAAAAAAAAAAAATCGTAGCTGATAAAAAAAAATAAGAATTTTTACAAAATTTTACTTATAGAAAATTTCATAGGTAAAAAAAAAATTCCACAAGTAATGGGAAAAGTGGTTGAAAATTTTACTAAGTTTTACCCATGTAAAGTAAACCCTAGCTAATTTCGTATGGAACACGAGAAATTTGTTTACTTACATTCTATTAGTAATTCTTAGCAAATTACCGATCCGTAGCTAATTCGGCTGTTTATTGAGGTGATAATTGGATTTTAATTCAATATATAAATGACATAAGATTTTTAGTCTTTGAATAGATAAGTTTCAACTTACAAATACTACATTGCGTCATTGTCCCATGTTCTTGGACTATTAATTATTATTATTATTATTATCATCATCATTATCATTATCTACATTATATAAATTTCACTCATGACTACTAACTAAACCTATTCCAATAGGAATATTAATAACTTTAATTTATTTTTATTCAAGAAATTTTAACATCAAATATTCTCACAATCTCTATTGATCTGTCTAGTTCAAAAGATTGTGGCAAAGGTGTTTCATATGATTGCATTTATATATTATGTTAATTAATTTAGTTATCGTGACTATTACTTTATAATTAATTATGACTTCATTTGTTTAGCTTACTTTTTTTATCTATTTCTTTTTTACTTTTATGAAAGTAAAAGATAATTGTTTAAAAAAAAAAGTAATTTTTTGAAAATTATCTATTGCATTTTTTTAATAAAATAATATATACACACACATTTTTCAAGTATGTTTTATTATAATATTTTTTAAAATAAAAAATAAAATCCTTAAAAAAATTTATATGTATGTAACGAAGAATTAAAAAAAAAAAAAATTACCGAGATTTGAATTTATTAATTTATTTTAATGATTACAACTTTAATTATTATTCATAAGAAAATATATAAATCTCGTACTAACATCAATAAAGTGATTGATTCGATATCTAAGA
Organism: Aleurites moluccanus; assembly: GCA_948193065.1. Taxonomy (NCBI): domain Eukaryota; kingdom Viridiplantae; phylum Streptophyta; class Magnoliopsida; order Malpighiales; family Euphorbiaceae; genus Aleurites; species Aleurites moluccanus. Next base: position 86,285 of record CANXYC010657682.1, on the reverse strand, counting down.
ATAATAATATTTTGATTAATAAATAATAAAATAACATAACAATAGTTGGTCTAACTAATTAAATAGGAAAGTATAAAACTATGGGATTTACCGACAAAGGTAAAGTTAGATCAAATGTCAAAAACCATGAACATACTTCTCCCATAAAAATATAATTGTGTTTCTATCATCTTTAATCCATTTAAGATATTATATTAAGTATATATATAGGAAAATAATTCTTTTTGAAAAAGTGTACGTTGAGCTCCAAATGGAGCAAAAGAGGACAATTAGTGCAATACTGTAAAAGTCTAAACTCTAAAGTCTTCACCAAAAGATAGGTTAATAATGATCAATGTAGCGTGGTCGGCTAGCTAGAGCTTTGTTAATTATAATTAGACTATTGAAAATTTCATAAATTAATGGTTTCTGTAACTTCATTAGAAAGAAAAAACTCATTACTCTCAACTAAATGATTTTCAATTAACAAGAATTAATGCCTTCTTTATTATAATTACGTACTAATTAGTGAATTCATTAACTTTAAATGATTACTAATAATAATATAATATGAATTTAGGGATGTGGAGTGGGTTGAATATCGATCTCTAGCTATGAGTTTTAACATATATATACACAAATGGCATATCTCTAATATTTTTGTAGTAGAACAAGGAACGTTGAATTATATTAGTATTTAGTAATTTTTTAATTATTAATAATTATATTAAATTTATTTGATTATTTAAATTCTGATTGCCATTTTCTATAAATTTGAGACATCTTTTCTACAATTAAAAACAAGAATACGTTGCTTGAAATCATTTAGATAATTTTGCGTGTTGATAATATGATACTCTACCTTGAAATATATATATCAAAATGAAATTAAAAAAAAGTACAAAAAACTGAGAACTGAAAATGGCAATTGATAAATGAATAAATTTTTATTGAATGAGTAGAATCCTAAATTGCTCACTAACAACACAATAATCAATCCCTTTATATATATAATATTAGCTTAAATTCAAATCATTCCAAGTTAGAGTATGCGATTCATATCAACTATGAAGGACTCAAAGCAATGATGGAAGAAATGAAACAATTTGCAATCCTAATCAATATGAAATTAAAAAATATATGTATCAATTTTAAGTGGGTAAATTACTATAACACCCCTTATAATTTATTTTATTTAAAACTTTTTCCTTATTATTTAAAATTATTATTTTTAGTCCCTGTTGGTTAATATTCAGCACTATTAATAATTTTATAAATAATTTAATATAAATATTTGTAATCATTTATCGGATATCAAATTGCTGATTTACAATTCTAAAATATATTAATTTGCAATATTTTGGCTCTATTAAAAATTTTATTTTAGTATTTAACAATTCAAAATAAAATTTTCTTGTCATTTACCTAACCTTAGATATTTTAGAATTACAAATTAACACTTCAGTGATCGAAAAATAACGGTTAAAAATAATTATATGATATTATTTTTAAAAATTAATAAACTAATCAAAATTATATAAAAAAATTATTTAGATATTAATATTACAGATTTTAAAAGTTCAAATCCAATAACATAATTTTTCCTACTAATTATAACTCAAATTTGATATAGATAAAAATCGAATTTAAAATCTCTCATCTATTGAAACTTCTAAACTTGTCAAATAAAAAATAAATATTTAGATACCAATATAAATAACATAATTTTTTCTAACAATTACAACTCAAATTTGATATAGGTAAAAATCAAACTGAAGATTTAATGTATTAAAATCTCAATTTTGGTTTTATTATTAAACTAATATTTAAAAAAAATCCAAAAACATTTTTTTTATTAGAGATAATGTTGACTATATACAATTAATTTCATATTAAAGTTGGAGACAATGCTAAAATACATTTGTTATGCAAAATAACACAAAATAAGAACCAACATTAGTATAAGACTTGAACATGAAACCTTTTAGTTTTCATAGCCTAATCTTGAATCTTTGCTGCTAGGTCAAGACATCATTGGCAGAGCTTCAAGTTGAATCCAATTAATTGCAATCTCATCAATCGCGATTTAATTAGGCAAAACCCAAGAAAAGCCCTAAGGTCCCCAGAATAAATGGGACAGTGGCCCAGATTCCTACTCAAACATTCTTGTTAAGCCCTAGGCTAGGGTAGTAGCTATATTTAAACTAGCTAGCGGATTTTGTCAATTGACACAAACAAGTCCTAAACATTGCAAAGTCCTCTCTCTTTCTTGCTCTTACCGTCACAGTTGGATTTTTTTGCCACATTAATTGCCGATTTGCTCTATGAAAATCTTCTTCACCCCAATGTATATTAGAGAAGATCTTTTAGGGTTCCGAGCCCTTATTTCATGACTATTCACAAATATTGCTTCAGTTTTTTTTTTTTTTTTTATTGTAAACCACATTTTGTAGTAGAAATGATATTTTAATCTAATTGATAAATTAAGGTTTAAATTCTAATCATATCGAATAATTTGTTTATGATTTCTACTTTGCATTCCAAATAGAGTAAATTATTCTAACATTCTTAATTAACACTTTAATCCATATTATTTAAAAATTAACACCTTTAATTCATGATTTTTGTTAATAATTAATGGTTTAATGCTTTTACTAAATTTTAGTTCTTGACATTTTAATTTACATAACAAATTTCAAATTCAATATATAAAAATATAATGTATTTTAATTATTTAAAAATACTTCATATTAAAATATTTTAGTTTCTCAAAAATCAAAACCTTACCCTTTTCATTTAAGTACAATACTATAAAATAATTTAATCTCTCAAATTTTTATTTAAAGACTGAAAATAATAATTTTTAAACAGTAAAAATTAAAATAAATCTCAAGAGTGTTATAATAATTTACTTTTGCAAATATTTTGTTGTGACCATTTAATAAATTAGAAAAAGCATAAAAAAGGATGGCCTTTTTTTTAGATTACTGTGAGAATTATCTATATAATATTCAACCTTTCAATTGAGTAATTTTAAACTGCTAATTAAGAAAATAATAATTCTAAAAAATATAAATTTAAAATTTTTTTATTTATATAAAATTAATTAATAACTAATATGTGATGTAAGTGACAACATTTTACATCATTTGGATGGATAAATTACTATAATATATTCAAAATTTATAAGAATTAACACTTTATTTTATTATTATAGCAAAAATATTTTATATTTTTATTAGAATTAATTTAAAATTTAAAATATTAAATTTGGAAAATTATAAAACTAAAGTGTTAATTATGATAATTTTATAATAAAGATTGATTTATTTATTTTTCAAATAAGGAGAAGTATACATCGGGTGGACTGTGGTTCCGAATTTAGAACTGTAGAAAGTACTGAGACTGAGAATGAGAGACGTACGCACATATATCATAGGCCACACTCAAGTTTGCGTCACGGGTTTACTCCTGTCGCGGCACGGACGGCGAGGCTGATGTCACGTGACTTAAGCTCACCGTCACCTCCTGCAGGTCACGTGGCATTACTATTTCCTCTCATCCAGTAGAATCTCAACAACATCTCTGTCTTGAAATGACCAAAACGACCCTTGACTGATTGCTGCACAGATTGTTATAAGGATTAGTGCATTTTGATTTGACTAGTGAGGGTAGTTTCGTCATCCTATTTATTCTTACATGTCAACAAGCTAAAAGTCCATTTCTTTTTCCTGTTACGTTACGATTTGACTTTTGTTTAAGATTTCTTGAATCTCAGCCATTGATATTGGCTGATAAAGGTTATCACACGAATTTTGGTGTAGATCTAACGGCTAGGAACTCGTCAGGAGTTATAATGGTGATAGGCGTCTTGGATCATCCATCTCATTATATTTTTATTTTTTATTTTATAATTTTTTTTATACATTATATTATTTTATTTTTAAAATATTTTAATAATTAATATATATGTGACAAAAATTAAGATATAATATACAAAATTCAAACTTAGTGATATGGTAATTTTATTATTAAAATATTTATTTTCTATTTATAATTTCATTATTGTATATTATTTTACATACTCCAAGGTGATGACATCACAGGAATTTTGAAAATTCCAGATGGTCCAAATTATGAGCCAATAAATTCATTGGAAAAAGTTGATCTTTTTGGGAAAGAATTTCATATAGCAACCCGAGTTCCCCAATTAGCATTTAAAAATTTTTAATCCTAGATATTGATATATGTCGGATTTTGCGCTGCTAAATTCTTTTTCGTTTTTAAATAAGTATTGTTTAATATTTTTTATAGATATTGAGAAATTAAAAAAAAATTATTTACTAAAGTATTTTTATTATTAAATAAATCAAATTCTTATAGTCATTAAATTTAATTTTTAATTTTAAAAGTTGAAATAAAAAATAGTAATATAATCTTAATTTTCTAGAAGTAATACTTATTTAAAAACAAAATTCTAAAATAATATTTATTTAAAAATTAAGGGAATAATATTTTGTTTTTCCTCTTCCCTAACTATAAATAGGAGGCAAATGAGCCGTTTATGTATAATTTAGTATTCAGTTCAATAAAAATTTGTTCATACTTAATTAATTTTATAAATAAATTAAATTTTAAATTTTATTTTAAAATTTAATAAATAAACGAATCGAATTTAAATAAAATTATGTTTAACTCCATTAAATTTTTAAACAATTCGCTTAAAAACTTGTGAATAAACTCGTAATCAATTCGATTAATATGCTTAAAAACAATTCGATTATTATTATTAGTATAATAATTTTAGCACTCTAAATAATATATTTTGACGTTCATATAATTATTTTAATAATTTAATTTGACTAAAATACATATTAAATATTTTTAGGTATTTTTTTTATGTATACATTTTAAATATTTTTAAAAGGAAAACAAATTGTATTTTCAATTTTTAATAAAAATTACTCTTTATTATAAAAATTATTATTACATTTTTTTAACAATAAAATATAATATTTATTCACTTAACCAATTTATCATATAAATTTTACTCGTTGGATTAGTCGAATATTTTGAATATATAAAATATATAGATAAATAGTTTGATAATGCTATATAATTCTTTTTTTTTCAAAATCAATATTATGTTACATTTTTAGAAAAATATGTAATTCTTAAATAAATAGTATATAATTATAATTATATTTTTATAATGCTAATAGAGTTTTAAGTTAAGATTTTATTAATATTATATAATCTAATATTCTAACCTTTAAGAATATATTTTTTTATTAATTAATATTTTTAAAATATATGTAATACTCAATTTTATAATTATAGTTTTTTTACTAATTGGATGTTATGTTAATTTTAAGTATTTTTTATTACAATTATTTTATTATAAATGGATAATTAATTATAAATAAATTTTAAAATGAGTCGAATTTGAGATTAAACTCAGTTTAATTATAATTTATAAATAAATTTTTGATAAATCGATTCGAGTTTGACTCGAATTCATTTAATAATTAAGTGAATAAAATTTAAACATAATTTTTTATTTGATTTGAAATTTGAGCTTAGAAAAAAAATATCAAATCAAGACTCAATAAATTAAAATTCTACTAGACTTGGCTCGATTGCAGCGGGAACTACTAACAACTAACTCACCAGCTTCACTTACGTATATCTTGTGTTATGAAAAGAAAAAATTGTTGCACAAAAAAAAACCATAAAGTGTTTTCTTTCGTAATATATATATATATATAATCAAACTAGTCCTTTTTTTTTTTTTTTTTTGAAATAAAATAGTCCAAATTTGTTACTGTCTTCAAAGCCTCACATCCAGGAGGCCCAGCAGTATGTACGGCCCATGCTCATGGAGCCCACACTAAGATAGGAAAGAAAGGAACGTATCTCTATTTATATACTATTCAGTAAATTGTTTTGTGTGAATTTTGGTTGTATAATTTTTTTTTAATTTATATTTTCTCAAAATATCTAAAATATGTGAATTATTATTATTTTATAAAATTTAAATATTATATTTTAAAAATTATAAAAAAAATTATTCATTTGTATAAATTTTAATCGAAACCTATGTAAATATAATATATATATAAAAAATAATGAAATTATTTAATTTTTAAAAAAATTACTTGACACAATAATAAATTTTATAAACAATTTTCAAAATCAGCTATATATATATATATATATATATTATCCTATTATTTTATTTTTTATTAAATATGATGATTGATAATTTGAATTTTTTTATGACATTATAAAAATATTAATAGAAATACCGATTTAAAAATCTATTATAATAATAACAATTATTGTCTAAAATATATAATAATTTTTTATTTATATTATAAAATTATTTTTTTCTTCTTTGAGAACAAAGAGGTTTATTTTTTTCCTGAACTAGACAATATTCCATCTTTCAAGTGATTTATTTTTGGTTATGTTAGACATTCCATCCTTTTAAATTTTCAGTCATATAATTAAAGAGAAGAAAAGAAGCAGTAGCCATCAAGAACCTGAAGAAAGATCTTGTAAGTTATAGCAAATAATTAACACAGGCCTTTTTGAATTAAACATGGCGAGAGGAAAAAAAAAAAGAAACAAACAAACAAACAAAATCATGCAAAGTCTTGTACGTGATCCGCGTGATTTGTGGTTACTATATGTGCGATCCTGGGAAAATTAGGCCCCAGTTTCTGATTCCAAAGAATATCTTGTCTTGTTAACGGGATTCAAGGGCTGACTCAAAGATGAAATATAAGGGGTTAAATTTTAAATAAGGAAAAAAATTATATTTAGTGATATTTTCAGAATTAAATTTATCGATTTAAATTTTTTATTTTTGCAATGATAATATTAACCTTTTATTTGTTTTAAATAAAACTTTATTTTTTATATTTTAAAAACTCTAGTTAATTATAATTAATTTATTTCTGTATTTATATATTAGTTTTTATGTATATTATGGAGGTGTTTGGATGTTAATATGAAATTAAAATTTAAACTGTGTAATAAATTTTTGAAAAATAATGATTATAAAATTAAGACTTAATTATAAAGTGTTTAGATGTAATTATATTATTTATCAATTTTATTAAGAATAAAAAAATCATAAAAAAAATAAAAAACTCTATTAAAAATTTTATATGAAAACTAAGTTGTATTTTTCAGTTTATTTTTTTCACCTAAAATATCCTTCAATTTTTTTTTTTAAAAACATCCAAACACTTCAATTTTCATTTAAAAATTAAAAACTCTTTAAAATAATCTTTTTAAAACAATCATAATTATAATACATGAGAAAATTTTGACGTTATATAAAGAATTTTAATTAAAATAAATGAAAAGTTAATTTTGTCAATATTAATTTTGCTCTGATAATATCGCTATCCTTTATTAAATATTATATTAATTTTGCTTTAATAATAATTTTAAAATACAATTTAGCTATATTATTGTAATAATCTGTCAAAGTAGATCGCTTTTTCAAATCATGAAAATTATTTATAAACGAATGTGTACTAAATTTTTAAGAAATTCTTTTCAGTATATAGTAAACAGTTAAAATAAAAATTCATATTCCATATCATTAAGAAATTTAATATTGACTAAATTCATAACTAGAAATAATTGATTTGTAGTAGCTGTTAAAACATGAAGAATAAGTACATTTCATATAAGTAGATTTCAAATTTTTTTCACCAATCATTAACATAAATTAGAGATAATTGACAATATTTGAAAATATAAAAGTTATCGTACATGAGAAAAATATTCTAATTGCATTTTTAATTATAACATTTCATATCCTATAAAGTCTTGTGGATAAAATTTGTGTAAAATTTATAAAAGATAAAGTTAGTGAACTAAATTTAACATAAGCAATTAGAAATAGAAATTTTTTTTATAAAAATTAGTGAATTAAATTACATTTAATTCTAAATTTTAATAAATATTTTTAAACTAAATTACATCTTTAATATGATTATTTATAATCATTAAATTGCTTATGGAAATTATTTGACAATTTTTTTGTAAAGGCTTATAATCATTTATAATTATAAAATTTAGTTCTTTAAATTTGGCTACTAGAAAAATTATATTAGATTGCTTATAGCAATAAATTATAATTATAATTATAAAATTTAGTTGAAAAATATTGAAAATATTTTATGAATGAAAAAAATTAAGAGGCCAAATATAAATTTTTAAATATATATAATTTTAAAAAAAAATTGACCCAAGTTAAGTAGTACTCCGCTCACATATATATATATATAATATATTTATAGGAAGAGTGCTAATTTTTTTTTTATATTATATTCTATTTATTTTTCTTATATTATTAAGACATGTGACATGATTTAAAATTAAATAAATTAAAAAAATTAATGATATTATTATTATATAGTTGATTTTCAAGGTAGTTTTATTTTTATAGTCCTTAACACTCCTCTTTATTTGATGAAAAAATTTATAAAAAAAAAAGTAATTAGAATTTTTTAATAAAATTCACATAACCAAATAATATTTCATTGTTTATGACTTTTGATTTTTTACTTGTGTAATATGCAATTTATATGGATAATGAATCATTCTCAAATTGTTCAAGAAAAAAAAAATAAAAACATTAATTTTTTTTAAAAGATTTTAATGTGCACAAGCGCATTGATCTTTTGCTTTCCTACACTTTTATTTCCATTATCATTTCTTTCTATATACTCATTAAACATTAATTGACTTGAGTATAAGAAGCTTCCTGATGGTACAGTTCTCTCTTTGTTTATAAATAAATTCACCTCCATAATTGGCGCTACAGAAATTCTGCGTCCATTACCATGGATGAGGAATATGCTTTTCAATCGAATAAATATTCGGTGAAATCTTTTTACATAGCCAGCCTAGATTCATTTTTTTAGGTCATGATTCTATGCTAGTTGTAGTAGTAGTAGTGCTTGTTGCAGCTTTGTTATTATTAGTGGGATGCATATATTACCCATAGTAAAAGTTTCTAATTACTATGAAATTTCGAAACTAATAATTTTGAGCATATATTTTCTTTGATATGTATTGCAAAATACTATTCGTTCAGCCAAATTCTCGTAAGAAATTATTCAGTGTATCTAGTACTAAAAAATTCACTTTTATATTTACAATATGGTGATTATTATATAAACTTTTGAGAGAATCTCTGTAATTATGAGAAAGATACGTTATTATTATTGTTTTTTTTTACATGAAATGAAGAATATGAACATATCTAGTAAGCCAATCAATAAGTTAGGAGAGCATGCTATGGGTATGCATGTGTTGTGAAATATTTTGATAAGCTTTCTCTTTTGAACTTTATGAAATGCTATGATAATGATATCTCCTTCCTCGCATTTGGGAGAGGCATTGTAAGATTCAATTAATTTATGAAATGCTATAATCAAGCATTTTGTTATTCTCTTTCTATCTCTCTCTTTTTCTCGAATCCTCTCTCCGTAACTCTCTTCTTCATTTTCTCTGTAACCTCTGTTATCTTCCTTCTCTTAGTTACCTTTCTAGGTGGCTATATTGCTCTTGTTACTAAGCTCACTAGCAGCTTGTAGTTATGGACCAAGATCATAACATTTAATATCTAATGCTTATTTAATTTATTCACTTTATATAAATATATTTGTTTAATTCCGATGTAATATTTAATGCTAAAAAGTATAAAATATTTATTATATATTTAATTTAATTATAATGAATTTTAACTGAATGTTTGATTTTTGACCTTCTATCTTTACCGTACGGATTGTATATGAAAACTTTGCTTTTAATATACTTTCTATACACTAAGTAATATTTTTACAATTTTTTTTTCTCAAACTATATATTTAATTATGATAAAAATTATATTTCAAACTACATATTTTTATTAATTTTTAAAAACTATATCCCTTAAATTTAATACACTTTAAAGCTATTAAATTTGTAATATATATATAAACAAATAATTCTTATTAATATAAATATTATGATTTGAAATTTTATTTCAAATTTATTATTAATAAATTTATTAATTATTATTAACTTATTAATTAATTTATTTTATTTAGATATATTTCTATTTATTATAATTTTTAATAGGTAACATTAATTATAATATATTGTATATAATATTTATTATATTTTAATTTAATTATGGTTCTATCCGTTGCTGTTTTTATCTTTACTAATTTTAAAATTGGATCAGATTTGAAAACTGTGAAATATAATACCAATTATACAGAGGAGAGAGGAAACAAAAGAAAAATAATCTAAGACCGAAAACAAGCATAGTACCCTAACCCTAGCAACATATATATAGCAATATATATAAATATTTATTATTTATAATTATAATCAATGAATTTTTAATTCAATAATATTACAAATAAAGCTTTAATCCGACTTAAATTTTCTAAAAACAAAGTATTTATAATTATACATATATACACTTATAAATTTACGTGTCTGTCTTTAAAAGAATCACATTATGCTCACAAGCACTTGTTCAAAATTTTCAAACCCATAATTATTGATCTACATGTTTCCTGGAATTCTATTGGAAGGTGTTCTTACCTCCTGCCTGCTTCTTGATTTAGAAATAATATCCAACAATTAGATTACATTTTTATCATCTAGCGACCTTTTTATTTTATTTTATTTTGTTTTGTTTTCTTGTACCCTCCATACCTCTCTGCCACCCTTTTTTGTTCAACTTGTCTGAAGAAAATTCTTACATATACAAATTAAATTAATATACTTGTGAATATCAATCAACTCTCATCATGGCGTTGGAGTTTTCAAGATTAAGAGGTTGCATGAGTTTGAATCTCCAATTAAAATATAATCAATCAAAATTAGGATACTAATGAGTGTTATGTATAGTTATTAGAATATGTTTAAGTATCTAATTTATTTAAATTATATGGAGTAAATATAAAAAAGAATTTAGTAGTAAATTTTATTTTATTTTACCCCTTTTAATTTCAAATTCCGGCTTTGTTCCTGATTGAAAGTAGACCACCTATGCATTTTAAATAGAGATAATTATATGGTTGTATATATCTTTGATTTGATTAAATAGTAGAATTTTTATTATATTAGGAAGTTCACTTACAAAATAAAAAAGAAATTAATGTATTATTGGCAATATTAAGATAACATTACGAGAATATTGATATTATTGAAGCAGACAATATATAATTCCGATGGGAAGCTGCACTTTACATAGATATAATACATCTAATTTTTTTTTAGAGACAATGGAGAGTGTCACGACTCAATTTTGAAATTATGATCGGCGTTAAAAAACAGAAAAGTGATATGTCATCGAAACTCATAACAAGTCTTGTTTGTATAATATTATAATGCAATCTAAAAATAATATAACATCACATATATATCATTCATTATATTGAATGAAGGTATGTCCTCTATCAAAACATCATCCTGTTATAGCGGTACAATTCATAACATAAGTGGGGATTCATCCACTCACAAACTGTTTATATCACAAATCATACATCTAATAATAATGAAAGTGTCATTAAATTTACATAAGTCTAACATATAGGTAATTGCGGAAGTGCTAAAATAATAAAATTAAGTAATAACTTTAAAGTAGTCGATTTTCTGCGAATAAGGAAGTATAGCTAATCCTGAAAAAGGAAATTGATATGCTAATCCTGAAAAATTGTGAATAAAGGTGAACGTTCGACTCAATTAGCTAATATAATTCAACAAAACATGCATATCAACTATTTATCTATATGGAATGTCACATCACAATTAATCATCAACAAAAAGACATACATATCATCTATGATGAAAATAGTCAGTGTAATTTATCCTCCATCTATTAACTATGAATATAAATGGGGAGCCGATCCTTCCATTGATTCTCTTAACATCTAAATATGGGGTCACGGTGAGTCCAACTCAAATCAGACATCCCAATACTCTCTTATCCATGTCCAGGGATCATAGTGAGATCAACTCTAACCAGACTAATCCCTGTAATAATATCATCATATTCAGTCACTGTCTCCACTACAACCTACTGCGAAAGCACTCAGAGTATCTAAAAATTATTAACAAAAATGGATAAATTACTAACTAATGGATTTCCGAATTTGTCTATATTATAATTTAATATTTCACTGAAAATTCGGCTGAATCTCCTCTATAATAAGACGTAGCCTCTTAAAAAATAAATTTATATTATCCAATCAACAATCCAACTCAACTAAATCATTGTCCATCCAGGCCTACAACAATTATTATCACGTCATCCTCAACAATGCACAATTCAAATCTCATAATAATACATAAATAAAATAATTACTTGCATCTATAAAATAATTAAGTCCTTAATTCTCATTCAATAATTAAATTAGCATATGAATAATTTATTTTTCCACAAAATAGATATAAATCCACATATTATATTACCCATAATATTTAAAAATAATTCTCTCATATATGCCTTAATTATTTATTTAATTTATAGACAGTTCAATATTATTTCCTCCGCCATAATTATTAAATCAGTATCCAAACTTCATATTTAATTTATAAAATGATTTCTAAAAATTTTCCTAATACTAAACATAATTTTTAGAGTTGATAAAAACTCACTTTCTCTAAAAATCAGAAAAATACTTAAATTGATATTTTTCCAGTCCTGAGCTCCATTCTCCGATCAAGGCAAAATGAGTGTCAAAATAAAGGTTAAACTGAGACGAGTTCAGTGGTGGTGGAATCGCCAGAAATGGAGATTGCATTCAGCCAGAAATGGCATTGGAAGGCGGTGAACAACAAGGGAGCTTCTCTAGCGTGTGTGGCCTTCTCCAACGGCTATTCGAGGCCGGATCCTCACTGGCGGCATCGCTAGAGACTGGGCGTCCTCCTGGCAGGGCCAGTGAAGAACGGTGGTAGCTGAATCGAGGTGGATCGCCCAAAAACTCTTTCTGTCTCCCCTCTCTCTCTCTCTCTTCTTCTTCTTTTCAGTGCAAAAATTACTCTCGTTGCAACTTGGGTTTGATTGGTTAATTTAAACTAATCTGATCCCTGCTTCCCTTTTTTTTTTATTATAAAAAAAATGTTATATATATATATATATCCCTTTATTATATATATATATAAAAAAAATTAAGCTGATCTGGTGATTGAAAGACAGATTTACTCTTTTTTTTTCTTCAGATATTCCCAAGAGCACTGGTATTCTTTCGAAATGTCAAATTTGTTAGGTTATATAACTTTTGAGGGTTTTTCTTTTTTTAACAGAAAAGCAAATAATTCGAAACAAAAATATTATAATATATTAAAAGAACTTTCTTACCTTATATTATATTAAAACTTACAAATATTTGTTAATTTGAATGGTAAAAAACTCATTTTAAAGTCTCAAATTCAAATATTATAAATAAAAAAATAGACATCGAAAGAGTTTTATTAATTTTTCTTCTTCGTAAATTTCATCCCACATGAATTCAGAGTAGTCGAAATTAAATACATTTCTTAGTAAATGATTAAATATTTTATTGCCATTATTTTATCAACATCTACGACAATTTTAATTATCCCAAAAATAATTTGTGATTTCTTTTAGGCTAGAACAAGAATTATATATGAACTCTTTAAGTAGTCTTGAGAATTATGAGATTAAATCAAATTTCATGGGAAGCAGAAACTCAGAAGAACTTTTTTCGTAAATTTATGAAGATTATCACTAAAAACAAATAATAGGTTATTCTTTTAAGTTTTTTTCTTATAAATTTTATTCAAAAATTTGTCATTTTAACAATTGGAGGAGGTCCGATAGAAGTGGTCCTGCTTACGTTTGGACCCTATTGCATAGCCTAAGGATATATATTAACAATATTACAAAAGTTTTAGGCCCAAATTCAACACCTAGAAAGGCAAAGCAGAGCACAGAAATATTTAGATAAACTGAGTTACAAGACTGCATGTTATAAAAAGTTCTTGGTAAAATTAAGAAAGAAAGAGAAAATTCTATTTTTTTTTTTTTTTGGTAATAAGGGATAAAATTAAACAAATTATGTATATTCTAGAATTAAAGACTCCATACGACTCGACATTCCTTGTGATAACCTTCAAAATAATGAGTATAAAATGAAAGCTTCAAACATTTACTTCAAGTTCAACAATAATCAATTTTTTTAATAATCTAAAAACATGAGTGATTATGATTACAGTTATTAAATATAATTAATCTATTTAAATTTTTTCTATGAATTTGATAAATATATCTAAAGTCTAAATTGTGTTTAGGAGAGTCTGATGTGTCCAACAGAGTAGTAACTCCAACTGTCCTTAAAGGAAAGATGATTTCAATATTATAAAAAAATTTTATTGGTCAATTAATTAATAATAATGCCAATATGGTTGCTTTAAAAAATTAAAATGAATTCTTTCTATTATTTCATTTTCTTTACCAATGTGATTATTAATTATTTTTCATAGAAGACTTTGAAAAGTTCAAATAAAGTCATAATATTAATGACAAATTATAAATTAATCCCTAAATTTTGAACCTAATAATAAAGTAGTCCTTATATTTAGTAAAATGCATTTCATGGTCCATGAATTTTGATATCGTCAAATGAAATAGTCTTTTCATCCAAATTTTCAGCATTTTTCGTTAAAATTAAGTGATTTTGAATATTTATTAAAAAAATATTTTATAAAACCCAAAAATACCCCTTATGTATAAGAACATATGACCTAACAACTTGGCCCGGCAATTATCAATAACTTCATTACAACAAACTCAATTACTCAAAAAACTAAAAATGACTGACAAAAGAGAAGCCTAACCAATTTCATAAGATGAATATTTCTCCAAATTGAAATTCTCATAATTAATATCCAACGGAGTTTCTTCTAAGTCTGGAAATGTGAGATCTGACAATGGTAAAGATCTCCCTAACACTTCACTTTCCATTAACATAGAAGATGATGTCTCAATCTTCGAACACTTCTCCGTTACAACCTGCTATTGTGGCTCAACTTCCTTGTTGGAAACCATCGCCTCCGCTGCCGGGGCTTTATTCTTGGCCGATGACAAGTTAGATTGTTTATCAACTTTTCCCCATTGTTTCTGTGATTTTATTGAGCTTTTCACAAATTGCTTGTAATTTTGCGTCCACGAAGGAATGGAGAGGTTTATACTTGCCAAATTGCCTTTGATGTGAAAGCCCTGGTGGCGAAGGTTGGGAAAATTAAGTCTTGCAAAGTCTCCACGGAGCTTGTAAGCCGCCTTATCATAAGCTAAGACAGTCTCCTCAGCTGTGTTGAAAGTACGAAGCAAGAGCCGGGTATGATTTTGGGAAGTCTGATTTCTGCATTCCATTTGCCCTAATGTCGTAGCCATACTCCTTTGTAGAGTTTGGTGGGTTTTGGTGGTGAATCCACTTGCTTCATGAGAATGAGTTTGGGACCTAAAGAGTTAAGGCTATGTTTGTTTTGATTATGGTAATTTTGGAAATACACAACCATGATATGCGCCTAGTGATAAATTTAGTTCCAATTCTTTGCCCATTTTCAATCCAACAGATATAGGAAGAGAGTGATAGAGGAAGAGAATTGAAGAATTTTTTTGTTTTTACTTTTTGAAATTCCGATGTAATAATATGTCACTTTTAGTTATTTTACTTGATTTTAACAATAGGTATTGAAAATTTGGATAAAATGGTTGTTTGACGGTGTCAAAATTCAGAGATCATAAAATATATTTCAGCAAATATAGGTATTACTTCATTATTAGGATCAAAACTCATGGATTTATTTATAATTTACCATGATATTAATTAATTTCTGTAGCAATTGCAAGTCATTTATCCAAAATTTTTACATATATATACAAGAATCGAAACATAATGAGACATTAATGGATCAAAATTTAAATAGGAAAAAAAATTTATATGATATTACTCATCAAATAATATATCAATTCTCATTTTAATAATAAGCGACAAAATAGTTAATTAAATTCAGTATTAATCTCCTAAAAAAATTTCAGTATAAATTTTTTATAAAAATTAGTAATTTAATATAAAAATTAGTCACTAAATTATATTTTTATAATAATTTTTAACAATTATGTTTATAATTATCTAAATTACTTATAGAATTGTTTGACAATATTTTTGTAAATTCTTATAATTATCTATTATTATAAAATTTAAGTAAAAAAAATAATAATATATTATAAATTATACTGAATTGCTTATAATAATAAATTATAATTATAATTGTAATTGTAAAATTTATTATTTTTAATTGCAATTAGTATGAAGCTGTAATTTAGTATAAATATAATTATTCGGAATATATTGAATGATTATATCAATTTTATAAAAATAATTGTTAAGCTATAATTTTTATATTTATTATATTTCATCGAGAAATTTATATAAGATGATTAAAAATTATTATAGATTATGAATTAAGTAATTTCTTTTTTGTTTGAATTGAATTTCAAAATGTTCTTTTATTTGATGATTTAATATAAATTTAATGTAAATTTAATCGTAAAATTTTTATGCATGAAAAATTAAAAGGGCCAAATATAATTTTTTAAAATATATATATACAAAATAAAAAAAATAGATTAAAGGAGCCAGGACCTCTCATTCTATATATATAGAAAATGTCTAATATGTTCCTGAATTATAGTAAAAACATCACATTAATATTTTTTTTTGAATCCATAAATATAACATTGAAATCATAAAAATAAGGTAGAACGTCTCTCCATCATTTATGTTATTAACAATTTTTATTTATTTATTTATTTTTATTATTACAAATATATTTAAATATTTAAAATTTATAAAATATTTATTTTAGATTTAAAAATTATAAATAAATAGTCAAGAAAATTCTTGTAAAATGTATTTTATTTTGACATGTTAAAATTTAAAAAAAAAAATTACTTTTCAATTTATCATAAATTATTTAGATATAAATTTAATTTTCAAAAATTCTTAAAAATTATTATGTAGTTACACCGAGACATAACCTGGCGGTAAGTTTATATTCTCCTGGGTAACAGATTCATGATCAATTTTTCTGTCTCTAACATTAATTTTTTTTTTCTCAAATCATGTTTTACAAAATACAATTATTTAAAAAAAATTAAAAAATTAAAAAAATAAAATATAAATTTCAAAAGTCATAATTATCCAAAATCCATTTTACCTCTTAAATAAGAATGACATTAGGGTTGATTTAGACAAGTGATCAATTAAAATTATTATAAATTTGAATTTTATATGTAAATCATAAAAAATAAGTAAGATGATAAATTTCAAATACTCAATATTTTCAAATAATTAATTATCTAAATGGAATTTTGTAACAATTTCAATATTACTTTCAGCCAAAATTAATAAGAAATTATATTGTGCGGCCCAAACTCAATCTGCTAGGATAAGGAATTGAAGCACAATTTCACACCAAGAAATGAAGTTAAAGGTTCATAAAGCGGATCACAATTGGGCCCTAAGGTTCATTAAATCGATTTGCCCCAAGACCAGTCACTGTGACTTCTGATCTTAGCAAAAAAAAAAACTTATTATTTATATATGAGTTCTTATTAGTTGATAAATTTTGGATGTGGGATTTATTTCCTAACAATAAGAACAAATAGTATTTGGCTACAGATCTTTATGCACCTATTACCATCACAAATCTCTACACATTTATCATCATTCGCTGGCAAGTTCCTGAATACACGATCCCTGCAAATGATATGCCAGCAACTAGGGCTGTTCAGCAAACCGATAGATCGGCCGACCCGTCGGATACAAATCAAATCAATCCGAATATTCGGTCTCGAGGTCAATTCATCGGGTCGGATTGGGTTCTTAATATTTAGAAAAAAAAATCAATCGATTTGGTCGGTTTGGATCGGTTTCATTTTAAAACTAGATAAGAGCATCCGCGCGGTGCAGCAGGTTTAATATAAAAACATAAAAATTACAATAATTTATCATAACATATATATAATTATTTAAATAAAGTTCAAAAGATTCGTACCATACTAAATAAAAATATATTACATAATTTATAATAATATTTAATTAATACATTCGAACTATTCTTTATAAATAGATGATGACGATGAATCTGGCCTGCGACATTATAAAAAGTATAATTAGTGATTATATTTACACGATAATAAAAAAAAATATATAATTAGTAATTATATTTTACATGATAAAAAAAATACAGCTAATGAATATTTTTTACCTCATGGAAATTTTTTTTGCAGTAGATTCTTCAAGAAAAGTATCAGTATGCAATTCATTTTTTAAAATCGATGTTAAAGTCAATTCAGTTGTGGAATCACTTTTTTCAACATTGTCAAAGACTTCTTTTAATATTTTTCTTTCTTTTTGAAGAGAAAGGCTTTAAAAGTAATGTTGAACTTGAAGTAGGAGTTGTGGCAATCGGTGAAGCATCCGAATGTGACACTTTATCTGGCTTAAAAATATGAACCACTTTAAAAGATAAATTATAAGGATCTTCAGATCGGGAATTCAAAACAACCTGGAAAAGTCGATTCATTCCAAAAATCCTACTCATCAATGGTGGAAGAGTAAATTTATCTTTGAAACCTTGGGCTAAATTACTTGCTTATAAGCTAATTAAATCAGCAGCTGCATGACCAAATATTAAAAATGTGGCAAATCCAGTATCATCTTCAACAATAACATTTAGCTTATACCTAAAAAAAAATTATATATTAATAATAGCTTCGTAAAAAAGAATTAACTATGATATAATAACTAATCATTTAACAAAACTCACCAATAAATTGGAGGATCTTTTAATGCGCCACAATTATTACACCATATTTGATCATTGTAATTTTGAATACTGCTTTTGCATTGGAGACATGCTCTATACCACCAACCACTCAAAGTATCAACATTTTTTATTATTGCTTTACACACAAACTTTATGCCCTAATAAAAATGTTAAAAATAATAAATAATATAATAAACATATCATCATATATATATATATATATATATATATATATATATATATATATATATATATATAAACAATTCATGCATATAAAAATAAAATAAAAAATATACCTTATCAGTGTGAATATCAAGAGATAACAATTCAGCGACATTTTTTACATTGACATTTTTCTCGGATTCAACATCACGTATGAGTTGATTTTGCAGTTATAGGTTAACAATTTTGTCATCAGGTTCTATGAGCCTGCAATAGTTTAACATTAATCTCCATAGTACAAATTTTAAAATGAGAAATTAGATAATTTACCTTTGTTTAAAATCATTAGCCGCATGGATTTCAGGATTGATTAAAATTTTAGTTGCTGATGAACTGTTGACTATAGACTCATCTAAAATAAAATAAAATAAAATAAAGGTGATAAAATTTATCTTGATAAGAAAAGAATACAATTAGAATTATAAATTAGTAAAAAAGAATTACCATTAAATTTTTTGATGATCATTGATAAAAAAGTAATAATAACAGGACTATTTGATTCTTCTTCAAAGACAACATCTTCTGGAAATTGAATAGCAACTTTATCCCAAAGAATGACATTTAGCTTTTTACCACTGCATAAAATGCATATATTAATATAATAAACATAAAAATAAAAATAAAAAGTTTATATGAAAAATAATTATACTTTAAATTTTTAATTTTAATACAACGTCGCTTTGCAGTCCTTCCAAGGACATTTGCTTCTTCAACACCTGTAATAGAAATAATCTGGCACAAAATATCTGAAAATAAAAAATATTTAGTCATATACAATAGAAAGAAGATTCAATATTTATATAAATAGAAAAAATAAATAACGGAAAAATAAAAGGAAAAACCTGTTAAAAAGATCTTGTTTCCTGCCCTTGTCTTTGCAATATGAAAATCAACAAATTCAAATCTATTAAAAGGAATAGTTAAATCATCTTCATCAATTGCCTTAACAAATGCATTTTTTGGCAATTTGATACGAAATAGATGAGGACTAATTTTATAATTTGATTATGTAGGTATTACAATAAATTCAGAGATATGATAAATTTTTCTCTCATCCAATAACTGTCGAAAATGATCGATTAATTGTTTTGATATTGTTCCTCGCATTGTGTCACCCTACGAAAATAATTGCACAAATTAAAGAGGAAAGGAAAATAATTAAGCAACAAACAATAACAAATAAAAAAAAGAATTGATGTATGTATCTTTTCATCAATCATAAAAAAACTCTGGGCTAAACAATTCTTCAAAAATATATATATTTAAAAACTTCTATATTCTAGCAAGTCTAACTTTAATTCGAATATTTTTCTTTCCATTATTAACATTTGACAATAATATATATGACATCTTCTTCAAATTAATCTAAAAAAATCAAGAATACATATAAATATATAAAATAATATAATAAAATATTAAATACCAAAAATGAATAATCAAGATTGTAGGATAAAAAAAGTACATGACATTTTGATTCAAATTAATGTAAAAAAAAATATAAAATTTATTAATGCATAAAACAGTAATATTTATAAAAATACATAATTCTATAATAAAACATTAAAATTTAATGAGAAATAATTAAAAAAATAAAATATATATAATAATTTGAGTATAATTTAATAGCATATATAATTTTTTAACCACAATTGTATACTAAAAAACTCATAAAAAGTATAATAAAATGTCGAATATCAAAAATTGCAAATTATTATTTTTTTTAGAAATGGTGTTCTTTATTGTCTTTTCTTTTTAGGGTTCGGTTTAATTTGTTTTATAGAATCTGAAACACCGTTTTAGCATTTTTCTCTTTCTCTCATTCTCTCTATTTTATCTCTCAGTCTCTTGTTCTCAGCCTCTCCTCCTCCGCTTGAGCTGTTTCAGATTCTCCTAGGGTATGTTTCAGTTTGTTCGATTCTTGATTTTTGTTTGATCTGTGATTTGCAAGATTGTTGATTGAGTTTCAATTTAGATCGGATTTGGGTAGAGAGAGAGGACGCAAATCCTCTCTCTGTGATTTGATTGCATGAACTGTTTTTTAAGGTATGTTTATTATTATGTGCCTCTATTGTCTGGTTGTGAGAAATTTATGATGGGTAAATTGAACTAGCTGATCGGCTATGTGTGGAATTTGAGGGGCTTTGATTTAACACTTTGATCTTGATATGAATTTCTTTTGCTGGTTTGGATTTTACTTTTTTCTTGATATGTATCGAGTTCATTTTACTTTCACAAGCATGCATGCGTGCATGCTAAGATCAATCTAAACAGGTGAAATGTTGGATTTTACAATGTAAATTCATTTCTTATACTGGAACTGATTTGTAACGTAAAATTGTATATAGTCTCTTACTTCTCTTTTAATTGATGGGTTATAAGTCTTGATTCACTTCAATCTGAATGGTTTTTTATGCTTTTTGTAGTTGATGTTCATAAACATGGATCAATGTTTATATAACAATAAGAATTCTGGTGCGGTGATGGAATTTACGAAGTAATTGTACAAGTTATCACGGATTAATTTCCCCCCTTTTTTTCAAAGATCAGTTTGTGTTTTTGATATTTTTGAGTTCTCCTGGAGTTGGCTTTAGAACTTGTTGCTAACACTGAAAGTAAAAGGTAGCCTTTGTTATTGGGTAAAAATTAGATGAACACAAGGAAACAAAAGTCTAGTTGAAATGATTATCTTGATACGTTTTTCTAAAGTGCATAGATGTCTCTCAAATTTGCATTTGGTGGAAAAAGATATCCTTCTAGCGGATATTAATGCATTTAGACTTAAGACGTTTGAACATCTTAATCATATGAACATACAGGACAGAATATGTTACCTTAGTGTGGAGGAATTTGTTCATGATTGATAGTTAGCTGTTTTGCAATCTTATCCTTGAATATAGTCTTTTGAACCTTGTTTCTTTTGATTAATGTATTAAAATGAAATGCAGATAAGAATTTTGTAGCCATGCTTGCTCAATTAGAGATAGGAATAAAGGACATATCATTAGAATTTTGTATTGTCTTTAAGTATCAATAAAATCAATGCAAAGTTTAATGCTCAAGTATATTGTCTTTAAATACCAAACTTCATCAACGCTAAACATTCAACATTAATACTAATACATACACAATTTCCGTTCATGAAGAGGTACATAATTAATTTTTTTTAAATTATAAATTAACACTATTATTATAGTTAACCTCATTCGCCTACATATATATATCTATAAAGACTAACAAGTAACAGCCCACAAAAATTATTAACCTCATAATTAGTACAAGTTTTCTTTCTTATATCATTTAATAAATCTTAAAGTTATGTGGGTTAAAAAGCATTCTCTAAATTTTTTGATATTTAATTCAAACATCATACATCTTATTTTTTTCTGTTAATTTGTAAGATTTGTTTTTCTTTTATTTTTCTTACCACAAACACATCTAAGAAATTTATCATTTAGTTTTGTCATGCAGATTGATAATGAAGTTGATATTCCTAGTCTTAATGGTTGTTCGATTAGTATCACATAAAAGATATATCGTTAGAATAAAAGTTAAGGTTTCTAATGATGTAACTTTTTTTCTAAGAATTTTGTAACCATGTTGGCTATTCTTCAATGTTAATGCCTAACTGAGTGAATTGTTGATGTTAAAGATTGATAATATACCGGCAAGAGAATGCAAAAGGGAAGGTGCCCCCCTCTCATGTGTTTAATATTGCATTGCATTGAGTGATGTAATGTATGTAAAATTCACTTTCAAAATAATTATCAATAGCATATAATCAACACTATAGCGTAGCAATAACATTTATATATATTGTATGAATTAGAACACTGCAGTAAAAAGATTTTAAAGAAAAACGACGAGTCAAAAGATAAATTTAAATTTTTTATTTTCGTGCAAAAAATGATTTTGAATTTAAATTGACCTTAATTTTGACAAAAAAAAATGTAATTTATACATTAGAAAAACATGGTTCTTGCCAGTTAATTGGAGAAGAAAAATATATATATCATTTAATTTTATTGCTTCTTAAGATTTTCTGATTCTATTGCATTGAACAAGTTACTTGATTTGTTTATTTAGGTTAGATCTGGTTGGTTTTGGTGTGGAAATTGCAATTTCCTTGCAATTCATTGAGTATTTCCTCGAGAGAACCTATAAATCAATGGTCATCCCACTAATTCAAGAAGATAGGATTTTTTCTTTCCCTGCTACCTACATAGCATCAATATAAAAGTGAGTTAAAATATATATAATAATTAAATCAATTTAAAATGTATACATTAATACTAAATCTGTAACATCGCACCGGTTCTAGTATATTACTAAATGACTTAAAATTACAAATTATTAACGTATTAATTTTATATGTTGAATTACGTTATCAGTTGTATTCAGTATGCATTACGGTTAGACTGTTTTTGTCAAACTGTTTTTATTTTATTTAAAGCTTAAAATTATGGTTTGGGAAAATTTATATTTTTTAACTTTTTTCTCAAATCATGTTTTACAAAATACAATTATTTAAAAAGTTTTAACAATTGAAAAATCAAAATATAAATTTCAAAAGTCACAAAATTATCCAAAATCAATTTTAAATCTTGAATAAGAATGACATTAGGGTTCATTTAGATGAGTGATCATTTAAAATTATTATGGATTTGAATTGGAGTTTTATGTGTAAAAACATAAAAAATAAATAAGATGATAAATTTCAAATACTCGATATTTTCAAATAATTAGTTATCTAAATGGAGTTTTGATACTATTTCAATATTACTTTCAGCCCAAATTTCCAAAATTAATAAGCAATTATCTTGTATGGTCCAAACTCAATCTGCTAGAATAAGGAATTCAAGGCCAATTTCCCCCCCCCCCCCCCAAAGAAAATGAATTTACCGAAGGTTCATAAAGCCGATCACAATAGGGCCCTAAGGTTCATTAATTCGGTTTGCCACAAGACCAGTCACTGTGACTTCTAATCTTAGAAAAGCAAAAAAACTTGTAATTTATATATAAATTCTTATTGTAGTTAATTTTTGGATGTGAGATTTATTTCCTTACAATAATTACAAATACTATTGGCTACAAATCTTTATGCACCTATTACCATCACAAATCGTAACACAATTATTATCATTCACTGGCAAGTTCTTGAATACATGATCCTTGCAAATAATATGCCAACATCCATAAAGAGTAACAATGGCAAAGCCAAGGAGGAGAAGCATACAAATTGCTAACAAAATGTTGCGTTTAAAGTCCTTATAACATTGAGAAATATATGTTGATGATCATCATTTGTCATTTCTTAATTTTCCGTTTTGTTTCTTTGCATTTTAGTCTCTAGAATCATGTAATTGCACCAGGTTTTGTCATGGTGGGCTAAGATTTTCTTGTCTATCGACGATGCAATAAGATTTAGTATTAATGCTGCTAAGAAAGAAAGAGTGTCAAAAGGAGCATACCATCTGAGCATTTTGGAGAAGAATTTGCGTTGGAATAATTAATTGTTAAGATACACCTTGAAATACAAAATAAAAATTAGCCAATTGAAATGCACTTGATTTTAGATTATAAAGACAACCTCTTGCTTGCTTATTATCTTTTTTATTTCTTTTATCTAATTCTCAATCTCTCTCATGGCTTGATCTTCTGTTTGTCTACGAAGACTAAGAGATTGAAGATTGTTGAATATTTCAAAATGTTTGATGTGTCCAATTTATAGTTTTAATTTTGATACTCTCAATTTTAAAATAGTGTGTATTTTGGGATCCATAACATTATCGCCATTAATTTCTGCTGATTTTTTATACTTTCCCTTAGAAAAAAATCTATTTGGATTATAATTTCATATATGTTTTTTCAAGCAATCGTTTTTCGTTCTATATCTCATCAGTCTTCAAAGGTCGACAACTTATGTAATTTCTGGTGAATCCCATTTTGCTTATCATTATTAATCGCCCTTGTTTTTGGCATTACCTTAGTAAACACAATCACAAAATGTGGAAGAATGAAGGATCTCTACGAATTGAACTTGTTGGATAGAGAAACATTACACTACAAGCAATGGCGGAACCAGGGGGACTAGGGGGAGCCATGGTTCCTCCAAAATTATTTAATATATATATATATATATATATATATATATTTTCATTTTTTAAATTGCCGCCCCACCACAAAAAAAAAAAAAAATTATATATAGTTTATAATACTGAAATTATTTTATCCATATATTAATAAAAAAAATTTATTTAAAAAATATTTTTATTAACAATTTAATTAATTAATTAATATTATTTAAAAAAATATCGATTCTATTAAAATAAATATATATTGTTTGAATAAAAAAAAACTTCAACAAAATTTGATCAATTATTTTTATTTTACTAGTGAATTGTAAACTTAAAAATCCAAAGCCTACCATATTTTCTTCTTAAAGTTTTAATTTTTTTTAATCAAAATCTAACTTGTTATTTTTAAAGATCTTTTGTCTTTCCTCTTTTTTCTCTCAAGTTTTCAATAGTATTATTGAAACTACCATCCGCCAAAAAAGACTTGTATCTTTTTTTTTTTTTGTTCTTGAATCTTGTTTTTGTTGTCTTTTTTGTGTTCTTGAGATATTTTCTGGCTAATATATGTAAAATATTTAGAGTTATATGGTTAAGATTTTTTATGCAATTCAATTTGGATTTTGAACTAAAAAAAAAAGAAAATCCTAATTTATGTGACCAAGGTTTTGCACTATTAATTTTATAAGAATACATTTTAGGGAAAAAAACTCATTAAGGGATTTCGTTGCTTTATTAGAAAATTCTGATGAATTTGAAATTTTTTAATGATCAAATAGGAATTAAAATGGTGATGATGAGATTTGGTTAGAAAAAATATATAAAAATGCTTGCTTTAGAAGATTTCTATTGAAATTTGGCCTCCTAATGAAATTTTTTGATTCTGCACTACAATATCTTGTTAATTAAACATAATCAAGTTGGGATTAATGATGATTGGAAGAAAGAAATAGTAATGAAACCAAACATCATTAAAGTATATCAATTACAGGCTTAGATTTGGGTTAGGGTACATGTATTATTTGCTTTTACTGTTGTGATTTTGCCCTCCTGTTTCACCACTGTTTGCAAGTTATCTAGAAATGTCTTTAATAGAAGTTATGAGTTATGAATTCCCATGATTGCCCAATTAATACTTTTTACCAGAAAAAAAATCTTTTTATGTATGCAAAATCTTTCCCATAATTTTTTCTATGTAAAATTTTGATTTTTGATCCATGAAAAAATTCAAACTAAACCTGCAATTTCCTTCATCTCACCCTTTTTTTTTATGATTAAATCTCTAATTTTTCTTTAGAGAATACAAGAAAATTTCCATTTATTGATTTAGCTTATGTTTTCCATTGTGGTGTTCAAAACATTGTCATAGAAGATTGAGAAATGCAATTAAATGGGCCAATTTCTCTTGTGGATCAGGGCCTTCTTCCACTTACCCAACTTCAACTCAACACAAACACATGAGCAAGAGCAAGTATGAATGCGGTAGCTTGTTGCCTGTAGGTATAATTTGGGGGTTTTCTCTTCACAGAGTTTCAGGTACCTGATTCTATTCTTATTTTTTTATGAGGGATTTGCTTGTTTTTTGTAACATTTTTGTTAGTATAAAAAGGAGAATTGGCTCTTTGAGGACTTGTGGGTTTTGTTTAATTATCTTTGCCTTTTGCACTTTGATTAAGTTTCTGATTTAAGAATTCTTCTGGAATCCAAGTTTTTCTACTTTAATCCCTTATTCCAATGGGATGTGTTTAATCTTCTACAACAATTGAAATATTTTCTCTCTCTTAATTTCCCTCTAAGTCTTATTATATACACACACGCCAGAGAAGTAATTTTTGGAGGAGAAACTATGCGTTTTGGGATCTAGGTGCTCCTTGGTTGGAACCTCTAAAAAATCAAAGAACTATTAGTATTTTGTTGAATAGAAATAAGGGATGTCAATCTTTGATAATTTTATCATCATCTAATTTTTTTCAAATGGATCCATTCCGCGATGTAAAACATCACAACGGAATAAAAGAATCAATTAAAAGATATCTTATAATTACAATTCGAAATTCATTGGGCCTTTTAGGAACAACCCTTCAAATTGTTGAATTTGTAATGTATAAAGAAGAAAAGGGGTCTGCAATAAGAATGTAGTAATTCCACTGGTCTGAATAATCTTAATGTTTGTTGGAGATGGGGATGGATGAAACCGTTGTTAGTAGCAACTCGTATATGCAAGAGACTGGTGGTTAACTTTCTAAATGTGCTACATTTTGTTAGACCAGTTAAAAATAAATGTTAATTAATGTTAAACTATGTTTTACTTTGCTTAGTCAAATTTATCTTTAATCACTTATTCTTGCTTTTAATCCCTTATTTATTTATTTTTTTATGTACGTATTTGGGGATGGATTTTTGGGCAAAAGATATGGCATTTGAATATACTGTTGGTCCTGAAAAATACCTAGCTGTTGCATTAGTAACATCTTCCGGCAAATCAGTGTTTTATAAGTGCAGTATTAAGGATTTTCAAGATATCTATATGTAAAAATAAAAGACAGTTCTATCATAATTGCTAAATATACAGCACAATTGATTTCATATGTGGTGTGACTATGGCAGTGTTCCAAGACTGCGACATCTTCGTAAGAGCACCAATGAATAATCAATACAATGTTATAACAGTATAATCAGAAGATTCATCACCAGATTCTCTAACAGTTAATTTATTTAAGATTTTATTGGAACGACTTTGAAAAATATATTTAATAATCGTAATTATGAAATCAGAAATTGATGTATTCATTGATCCTTTGGGTTAGGTAGAATGGACTGGAAGTACTTCTATTGATACTATTATTTATCGAAATTATAAGAATAATGGTGATGGTGCATTTATTGATAATAGAGTTGGAAGGGATATCATCAGTTTAGGCTTCTCCATCAAGTTTGTCCTTTAACTCATAGAAGGGGCTTGGATTGCAGAGATTGGGGTGCCTTTTTGGAGTCCAGTAACAAAATAAGTTCTATCAAATTTATCTTTTCACCGTGGTTGAATTCATTGAAGACGTTTGGATTGCAAAGATTGATATATATTATCCGAGAATTAAATTTTAAAATATATATTTGTGAATAGTATTGAACAAAAGAAATAAATTAGAAATAAAATTTTAGGTATTTTTTTAATTCCTTTACGTTAATTATCTATTTTTGTTTTTGATCTGGAGAACTTCTGAAAAAGTTGGAATATATGTAGAGGGAAGGGCTGAATGTTGAAATTTTTCTATCAATCTATTCCTTAGAATTTGCTTATATTTTGCTTTTGTTTTCTGCAACTTGAACTTCAATACTTTTAGAAGGAAATCTGGGGGAATTTCGTTTCATGTAAATGTGATTGTCATTCAGCTGCTGGAATATTCTATGGCAGAGGTTACTGACTCTCCTTTTGTGTTTTGTTTTTTTCTTTGGCATCCTTTGTCCGTACAAGCCTTTGAAAATGGATTAGTTACAGAAAATTGAAGGCGCCTCAACATGCAAACAGCTTCTCATCTTCGTCCAATTTTTTACATGTCCAGTAGGTATGCCCCCTCGCTCCTCTTCTCTCTTCTTTCTTTTGTGTTTATGGTCTACATTCATCTGTTTCTTCTCCTAATCACTTTCAGTTGTAGTTTCCATATTCTTCTTTTCGATGTATAAAATAAAACAAAATAATTTAATTGGAGTTTAAAATTTTAACATATTGCAGAAGTGATGTCGAGCCAAATGGGCGGATGATGAAGATTAAAACCTTGAATTCCAGTCAACTTCGCTTCACTGTAGGAACTCACACTTGTAAGTTTCTTTCATGTGAGCGACAAGCCAAATTGTTTGCGACTTCCAACACAAATGATGGTCACCCATCTGTTTCTATGTTAGATGAAGAAACAAATACTAACCATGCACCTAGTTCTGAAGCAGAGACATTCTTGAGCAAATGGTCGCCTCCTGGGTACCTGTGGAGGGGGTTGTCTGTTCTTGTCTTGGCAGGCCAGGTAATTATGAGGACTTCAAAGGGAAAAATCCACTGGAAAAATACTCTTCAACAGCTGGAGAGAGTTGGACCAAAATCAGTTGGGGTCTGTCTCTTGACATCTGCATTTGTAGGTATGGCTTTTACCATTCAGTTTGTTAGAGAGTTTATTAAATTGGGATTGCAAAGATCTGTTGGTGGTGTATTAGCACTAGCCTTTTCAAGGGAGTTGAGCCCTGTGGTCACATCAATTGTTGTTGCTGGGCGGATTGGGAGTGCCTTTGCAGCAGAGTTGGGAACAATGCAGGTTTCTGAGCAGACAGACACGTTGAGAGTCCTTGGCACGAACCCTGTGGATTATTTGGTGACTCCTAGAGTCATTGCTACATGTCTTGCTCTGCCAATTTTGACTTTGATGTGTTTCATAGTAGGGTTGGCATCCAGTGCTTTGCTCGCTGATGGTGTCTTTGGAGTTAGCATTAACATTACATTGGATTCAGCTAGGAGAGTACTTAGATCATGGGATTTAATTAGCGCAATGATTAAGTCACAGGTTTTTGGTGCAATCATATCAATTGTGAGTTGTGCATGGGGAGTTACTACTTCAGGAGGTGCGAAAGGTGTTGGGGAGTCGACGACTTCAGCTGTGGTTATCTCACTTGTTGGTATCTTTATTGCCGATTTTGCATTATCATATTGCTTCTTTCAGGGAGTTGGAGATTCTCTGAAGAATGCTATGTGATCAAATGGACTTCTTTGTCAGTGTATGATATTTAACAGGATTTTTTGCATTATTATTGGTTTTGACAGCAAGTCATGTTTAACCAATCAATACTGTTAGAGGGGAAACAAGAAAAGAAAAAAAGGGGGATCAATTATCCTAGTTTTTGTGAAATATTTGAATGTTTTATCAACATTAGGCCATTCAATTACTCGTATTAATTCACAAGAATAAGCATGTTTTTATCATGAGAATTGTCTATAATTTCTTATAAAGTTCCTATTTCTGTGATATATATATATTTTTTAATGTTCCTATTAATTGTTCAAGCCAGCAATACAATGCTCCTTTGAAACTAAGACTGCTGAATTACAGTTTCATTTATACTATATTTGGAAATTTTAGATTGATCAGAAAGGGTAAAAGATGGTGTTTAATTCAAATAGACCGGAAAAAAAAAATGAAATAAAATCCAAGGTTAGCAAATGTTTCATATTTGAATCTTGGAAATAAAAATAATAATCCAGGCATTTTTATTGTGTGATTGAAAGATTTTTCTTTATTTATTTTTGGAAAAATAATTATTTCTTTTATTCTCTTAATTTTAAAATCAAATCAAATCAAATTTAAATAAATAACTATTTTCTTATGACCATTTCATTAATTTTTTATCTCATTAAACATCTAAAAAAATAATTAATATTCTATTCCTTTTTTTTTTAGCCTTTTCTTGTACCCTACTCCAAACAAAAAGCATTAGACTTGAAACACTTAAATCACCAAGCAATTGACCAAATTCTGTATTATAATTAAAGTATAATTTAATTTCTTTAAATAACTTGCACTTATTAGTAATTTGTCAAATTATGTATTATAAAAAAAGTATAATTTAATTTCTTTAAATAATTTACACTTACTAGTAAAATCTAAATGATGAAATCAGAGTATGATTCTAAACAAATTGTTGAGTAGTGATTGTTGGCGCCGGGAGTCCAATTTCGGGAGAAACATGCTTTATGGATTTAGTGAGAAATATAATTGTGGGTCTAGAGGCGTTGATAAATCACTCAATCCGTTTAATTCAATTCAATATAATTTAATTTATTGTTAAATTATGATTTATTAAATATTATGAGTTGAGTTGATTTAAAATTTTTTCAATTCACATTTTATAAATTGAATTGAATATTATATATATCAATCTACAAATTGATCCGATTAACTCAACCCCTAATATATATATATATATATATATATATATATATATTAGTCAAGGAAAAAAATTTATATTAAAATATATTTTAATTTAATAGAATAACAATTAGATTAATATTATTATAAAAAGGTTTATCATTTAATAAATAAATAAATTAGTTATGATTTTCTAAAATTTTATATAATACTTATATATTTTGATTTTGATTAGCTTAATTTTTAAAAATTATTTTGTAATAAATAATAAAGGTAAAATGTATGTTTTATTAAATTTAATAATTTTTTTAATAATTTATTTTTATTAAAATAAATGTCTGAATATCCTTTTAAAGATTTTATATTATTACACCTTTTAAATTATGGTTGAATATATTTTGATTTTTTTTATAGAATAATAATTAATAAAAAATTATATAACATAAAATTGTATAATCCGATTCGCAATTGTGAATTAGATTTGATTGGTTTTATATTTTTCGTGAGTTGGATTGGATTAATAAATTTTTAATCTGCAATATGTGAGTTGGATTGAATTTAATAACAAAACTACACCAACTCAACATGCGAACACTCCTACATGACTATGATACTACACTTAAATTTAAAATCTTAAAATAATAAATTTGTAAGCTACTTCCTCTTATATATATCTCATTAAGTTCATGTCTTTTCAATGTGTGATTTTTAATTATATTTGAAATCTCAATAATTTCTCTTAAATTTAAATTTTTACATTAAATTTGAGTTTTTCCTTAAGTGGAAATCTTCTTAATTCGAGTACGCGATATTATTTATAATTTTTTTTTTTTATTTTCATTGATCTAGGCTTATTAGGAGTAGCCTTGCTCCTTCACATGAAGATAGTGGTACTCATTTTTGTCGAATTATTGGCTTTGATACTATTTGTTAGTGTAAAAAAATCTTAATTCATAGAGAGATTTTTTTTTAAAGTTTTGATGGGAGATATATTTATGAATTTGATATTTTATTTTAATTTAAAATCTTAAAAAAATAAATTTATAAGTAATTTCTACTTATATATTAATTATGAAGTACATCTCTTTTTTAATGTTAGATTATTGCTCATAATTGAAATTCCAACCGTGATAACTAGTTGACCATAGTGGCAGCATCAATCATCATTATTGATTTCCAAAGTTTGATGAGTTATCAATGTCATATCCCATAATCCAAAATTGAAATTATTATTACTATAATTTATGCCAGAGACAATAATTTCCCTAAATAAAAAATGCTCATTCTCTTTGCCAAACCATTTGGACTTCGTTTGGTTGCAGGGTTAGCCAAGACCATCCATGGGACCCACTTGTCTATTGAGGACTCTGTGCTTGTTGAATTTTAGCACATTTGTATCATTTTCTTTATCTCCACTGAGATTTAAGTTCCTTGTAGAATTTGACTTTAGTTCAATTATTTGTTGGGTGCATATGCTATTAATTTGCAAAGAGCAAAAGCTATTTCATCTTTTCTTGTGACTAATGTTGTTGGAAGTAAGTGGAGGAAATCAAAACTTGAGATCATAAAATCAAGAAGAAAAAAAGAAAAAGTGTTATTTCTTAAAATGTGAATGGATATTTCTGTATTTCTATTTCAAATTAAACTTTTATCAAGAGTATTTACCAGGAATGATAACAAAATGGATTTAAAATATGAATCCGATACGTTTAATGATAAAAATACTTGTCCCATCACTCGTTTCACTTCGAGGCGAATAATAAAGCGAGATGGGTCGAATCGGATATATCCATTTATATATTTTTTTTTATCTTTTAAATATATATATATATATATTTCAAATATTCATATAATATAATTTATATTTCATATAAAAATAACTATAAATTATATATAAATAAAATATTTTAAAAAATATATTTATATGATATATAATCGGGTCGGGTTTGAGGTGGGTTTTACCATTAATCGAACCCGACACAGGTATAAAATAAAAAATTCTTCCCACTCTATTTATGGGTATTACCCGCCCCATTTGGATTGGGCCGGGTTGGACTAAAATTGTCATCCCTAATAGTTTTTCTTTTTCTTTTTTTTTTTAGAAAAAATTATTATTTCATCCATTAGATTTAATCTCATTCGTAAAATAGTTCATACTTTTTGAAAAACTAATTAATTAATCTATCAATTTTTAGTTGGTCAGATTATTTAATCCTTTCATATTTTTTTATCAAAAAAAAAAAATTAAACAAAATTATATCCAAAACACCCTCATCTACCTCTGTATATCCAGAAGTGAAAAACATAAACCACCGTATATAAAATTAAAACTCTGAGATCTAAACTTGTTTATACCTTCAGAGATTGTACTTTATACTTTAGCACACTAGACCATGACGTTGTGGTCATTTAGATCTTCTTCTTCTTTTTCAATTAGATAATCATTGTAGCCATTATTGTTGGCTCCGCTCGATGGCGCATTGCCCTCCTAAATGAGAGTCATGTATGAAACCAGGTACCACTAGGTTAAAGAGAAGACTGTGCCAACCACCGTGCACACTAGTATTGGTATCTCGGTACCCTGTTTTGACCATACTATTAATCCCATCCTCTTTGCCTGAACCCTAAATAATTATTCGGTGTCCGAACGTTAGAAACCACTTCTAGAGAGAGCAAACCCTCTTCGAACTTGCCGTGGCTCCACATGATGTTGTAGATGGCAATCCATATTTGGATTTGTGCTCAAGGCCATAAGGGTAATTGGAATTGGAATTAAAATTTAATAAAAAATAGTGACGATGAAAGTGGCAGTGGCAATAGTGGTGGACCGCCTATGGTGGCGGTCTGGCAAGCCATCGTCTCCGATAGTGATAATCCAGCGAGCCATCATCATCAACGGTAATAATCCTACGAACCTTTGTTTCCTGCGATGACCGCGATGATGCTGGGGATGGCGGTAGTGATGGAAGAAGGGTGACAGTGGTGATTGTGAAATTATAATTCTTATGGATTGATAATAAAATTGTGAAATTACTTTTCTAGTTATATTACAATTTTATAGAATTATAGGTATAATTTTAATTCTAAATCTAGATGGCTCCCAAATGCTAGAATTGAAAATTCAAATTCTTAACGGTCTGTTTGGAGAGTCTGGAATTGGAATTAAAATTGAAAAGTTCAATTTCAATTCAAATATTTGACAGTCACCTAGAATTATAATTAAAATTCTACCCACAATTCTATGAAATTATAGTATGACTAGAAAACTAATTTCACAATCCTATTATCAATTCATAAAAATTATAATTTCACAACAGCCACAATCATACCCTCTCTCACCATCTCCGCCATCCTTACCCCCACTACTACTGATAGTGACGATGGTAACGACGGTCCTCCACAGTCACTACTAGCGGCAATGGTTCATCAGACCGACATCATCAGCTGTCTACCATCACCCACTATCATCACCACCATTATTGGCGGTTCACCACCACCCCTAACGCCACCACCAATGGCGATGGTTCACCGCTACTGCTATCATCACTTTCATAATTACTAATTTTTATTCAATTTTAATTTCAGTTTCAATTCTTTGTATGAAACAAATATTATAATTATAATTTCAATTCAATTTCAATTTTAATTCATTGTCTAAAAAAAAATTGTGAATATAAAGCCTAACTGATTTATCCTAACATAAACAATGGCTTTTACAGGTAAATCTCTATTGTTGATTGATTGTTCATGAGAAAATGTTATTTGTCTCAAGAAAGAATTTTTTTTTATGATTTTTCATATTTCATTTTTCTATTTTAACTAACACATGTTTTTTTGGGTAAATCAAACCACCAATTCGGCATTCTTTTGGGTTAATCAAATCATAAATTTGGCAATGCATGTAAATAGTTCTAGAATACTATTTGCATTAGTCCAATTTGCAATTCTTTTCTTTGTGAATTAACAGGATTAAAATGTTGAGTAGAATGAAAATTTTAATTGTAAATGAGGAATAATTTATTTTTTTTTTTTATAAAAGTTTTTACGATAAAAATATATGAAATGACTAAGTTGTTTATGAAATCAAAATTGAAAATTAATTAATTAGTTTATCGAAAAGTATGGACTACTTCGTAACTGAGGTCAAATATCAGATATAAAATAATAATTTAGCACTTTTTAATTAGATTTCCATTGAAGTTTCAATTACTATTTTATTGATAGAATTTCAATATTATTAAATTAAAACTCATTAGAAAAATCATGGATAAATCTAAAATTGAGATTTTGGAGAGTCAAAATCTTAAAATGTATATTAATTACATCTTTTGTGATTAAAAAACATGTATAAAAAATATAGTCATAATATTAAAAAATTTATACATAAAATCTTGAAAAAGAAATAAAAGAAAAGAGCAAAATATTTCAGAATTTGATAAATAAAAATTAAAAAAAATTGGGGCATAAGTTAAAAAAATGGGACCAATTTGATAAGTTATAATTAAATTTTACATATTTATATAAAGATTATGTATATTTTATTTAAAAGATTGATAATAATAATAATAATAATAATAATATATCTATGAAAAAATAGAACTTCTAAAATATCATATATATTTATTTATATTAATATAATACATGTATTGTATAAAATATATAAGTATTTGAGTTTTGGGTGAGTTCGTGATTATTCACTTCACTTCATTTATAAATGGCATAGATTTTTTCCATTTTATTAGGATTGAATTAGACAAATATCCATTGAGATATGTCAAAACTTCATCCCTAATCCATGATCTGAGCATATATGTTCTTGACTAAAACCACTTCGTTATCACTAAACTCGAATTCAAT
Organism: Aleurites moluccanus; assembly: GCA_948193065.1. NCBI lineage: Eukaryota > Viridiplantae > Streptophyta > Magnoliopsida > Malpighiales > Euphorbiaceae > Aleurites > Aleurites moluccanus. The sequence continues at coordinate 50,365 of CANXYC010657682.1, read as the reverse complement.
CATTTAAGAACTCAAATTCAATTATTTTAAAAAAGACATACTTTTAAGCAACATTTTGCGTGACCCTCCTTTGGAACATAAGAGCACACGTTTTATTAACCCTAACAACTCAAGAAATTGTAGGGCGATGACTCCTATATTGTGTACCGCCATACAATTAAATTATATTTAAAAAAAAATTGCACGGTGGACAGCTTACATTTTGCACGCTTACACAAATCTTGAAACTTGTATGGCGGTGACAACTTGCAATTTGCAAGTTGTGCACCAAAAGCCGGTGGAGGAAAGCCTATATAGGCCTTCCCTCCTTCATTTAAAGAAGAAGACTCATGAATGGTGAGTTTAAAAGTGAGTTTGCCAAGAGTTTTGAGAGCTCTGAAGATTTGTCTGAAGTGTTTTTATAGATATTTTAGGAAAAAATTTTCTAAAAGGGCGAGTGATAAAATATTGAGAATATTATCTTAGAATAATATATTTGGGAAATATTTTGTGTGAGTGCTACTATTTTGTTATTTTATTTGTAAACAAAATTTCCTCTTTATATCTTTTATTAATGAAAAATTTATTTAGAATTTGGTTCGATGAACGTAACTCAAGCTAAAAAAGTGAATCATATTAAATTTGATGTATTGATTTCTTACTTATTTTATTTGTGGGTAATAATCTGTTAGTTTTTGCCCAACATGTGGTATTAGAGCCATAATTCGGAATGAAGGTAAAAATAAGATAATAAACTTGAATGGCTCATAGTAATTGCCAAAGGTAGTGAAGCTCTTGTGAATGAAGAAGTTCCTAAATAAACTTGGTTTTTAGCATGACAAATATCGACTTTTTAACAGTCAGAGTGCAATTGATCATTTTGAAAAGAATTCCTCCTTCCACTCGAGATAAAAACATATTAATGTGAAATATCATTGGATCAGAGACGTATTGGAGAAAAAGCTACTGCAGCTTAAGAATATTCATACTTGATGAGAATGAATTAGATATGATGACAAAAATTCTACCAAGTGAGAAGTTTAAATTATGTCGATTATCTATAAGAATGATTATAAAAATCATGTAGTCAGTAAGGGGAGAATTGTAGAACGGTATCTCTTACATGGGGTATCACTAATGATAATATTAAAAGAAAAAAAATTATAAGGTGAACATCTTGCATCTTGCAATTTGCATGATGGTGATAACTTGCAATTTGCAAGTTGTGCACCAAAAGCCGATGAAGGAAGGCTTATATATAGATGTATTGGAGAGAAAGCTATTGCAGCTTGAGAATATTCATACTTGATAAGAATGAATTAGATATGATGACAAAAATTTTACCAAGTGAGAAGTTTAAATTATGTCGATTATCTATAAGAATGATTATAAAAACCATGTAGTCAGTAAGGGAAGAATTGTAAAACAGTATCTCTTACATGTGGTATCACCAATAATAATATTAAAAGAAAAAAAAAATTATAAGGTGAATAGTTTGCATTTTGCAACTTGCAACTTGCATGATGGTGATAACTATGTCAGAGATTTAAGAACTCTGAAAATTTGTAAGAGAGTGATTTTATGGATGTTTTAAGAAAACTTTTCTTTAAAAGGCAAGTGACAAAATAGTGAGAATATTATCTTAGGATAATAGATTTGAAAAACACTTTGTGTGAGTACCACTATTTTGTTGTTTTATTTGTAAACAAAATCATTTCTCCATATCTATCAATTTTTATTAATAAAAAATTTATTTAAAATTTAGCTCATAAACATAATTTAAATTAAAAGAATGAATCACGTTAAAATTAGTATGTTGTTTTCTTATATATTTTATTTGTGAAGTAATAATCTGTTAATTTTTGTCCAACAGAACTAAATGGCGATCTAAGCTAACCAAATACAAGGTGACTTAAGATTCCATCAACCACTTGAAGTGTGATTATTCTACATTTCTACTTAATAATAATAATATTAATAAAAAAATAGTTCAACCTCTCAAAATTATTCTCTCTGTTTTTCTTTTTCTCTTATTATAATTGACCAATGCACTAAATCCCATTCAGGCCACAAGATAGGTAAAAATTTGACTTTCCATTACACCAAAGGCCAGGTTGCATGTATATTGTACAAGGTTCTGTTTGGAAGCAAATTCCTCAATAAGTAATTACTTGTTCAACTCATTCTTTGACTCCTTAATTTAACAAAAGTGATTAATTACTACCTTATTTTTTTTTCTTTTGTTATTAAAACCCAAAATCATTTTTTTTAAATTTACAAGATGTTTTTATATCAAAAGTATAAAATTAATTTTGATTCGTGTTTTTTGACTGAAATTGGCCTAAAAAAAATAATCTGATGAGAATTTAAATACGCAATTTTCTTTTATGAATTGTTCTAACTAAAAAATTTAATAAAACTTTACACCAATGGATCAATAATTATATATCATTTGTTTAATACACTTCAATTTCCAGCAATTTAATTGATTAATTTCTCTTTAATTTAGAATTCAATAGAATAACATACTAATTGAGTTGAATGATAACTATTTTTATGTATGTAAATAAAATTAAAAATTCACTTCTTAACACAGCTTTTTCTTAAAAGAAAATTATCTAAAATTTATGTCATCTGATTAATTTAGTTTTATTGTGAACATAATATTCAACTTAATAATTCTTTCTTCTTCTTCTTCTTCTTCTTTTTTCTCGAGAAAATTGAATAATCAAGTAAGAAGAAGTTTTAGTTGTTGAGAACCCATAAATAATAATCTTCCAAACATGACCTTGGATTGGCCATCCATGCATGTATGAGTAAAAGAAAAGTTAAATTTGGTAGCTAGTTGGTGGTTATGGTGGCAAGATCTTCAACATCAATATCTATTTACATAATAATAATGGAATCCACATGTATTTCCATTCCAAGAACAAATCTAAGTAAGAATTGCTTGCATAGTTTTATTTTTTTTTATTTTTGGGTGGGAATTACTGTAACTTGAAGTTCAGTTATAGTAAATTTATTGTACAGTAGAAGCAACAAAGTTTGTTGAAAATTTATTAAATTAAACAACTAAAACGTGGAAGAGTATCATCATCAAATTAAGAAAGAATAATGTTTTTTGGTAGACTTAAAAATTCTTTTGCAGGAAAAAATGTCATATGCAATTAAAAATCAAATTATCATTATAGTTAAATTATCAATTTAATTCAATTTTATTTGATTTAATTATTTTCGATTTATTAATTTTAAATAAAAAATATTTTTCTCATAAATTATCATTATTTTATTATAAATTTGGAGAAAAATAATGACAAAATGTCAATGATAAAAAACTCAAAAATAAATCAATGTACAATATAAAATTTATCTATCACATTAATTAATATATCAAAAAATTTTTTTTTTCAATAATTATATTATTTTTTTTATTTATCTTTAATTAATTTTTATAAATATTTTTTTTTAATTTTAAATTAATATTAGGTTAAAAAAAAGTACGTGGATATATACAACATAAAATTATATATATTTTCGGTTTGAAACTGAGAAAAGAGACTCAAATCGCAAACTAAACTGAATATTTAGTTTGCTATATTTTTTAAATTGAAACAAAATCAAACAATTGTGAAATCATCGATTTCAGTTTAATTTGATCAATTTGATTTAATTTGATCAGTTTGATTTTCACCCCTACTTTTAATTTTGATAAATTCTTTGGAAATTTAATTCACTATATTAGATTATGGCTCACACGAAAGTATGAATTATAATACATATCTTATAATTTAAATAATTAATTATTATATTTATTTTTTGTGATAGTTATAGCTTATCATATATCTGATCATTAATAATTAATTTATAATATAATGTGATAGAATTATTTTATCTAAGAATTTTTCCTTAACTTTTGATAATATATATAGATATAATGTTTTCGGTTAAATAAACATGCAGATCTCAATTTGTTAGTCATGTAAGTAATCTTGCATTCTTATACAAAGAACATTCTATTTTTAATTAAGCTTTCATATACTAATTTTAAATTTTAGGTTGATAATTGTTTAACAAGATAATAGAATATCTTTAAATTTTGTTAGCAATGCCTAAGAGGTAAAACTTTTCATTATCTCTCTTTCATCTCTCTTTAATTTTATATCACGGCATTATTTTTTTATTTTTTCATATAAAAAAAATTGAAATATAAAAAAAAAATTTGGAGGAAAAGCTTTCTAATTAACTAGAAGACCAAATTAAGTTATGACATTATAATTTTTATCTTTATTTTATTATACTATTTTATTTTTTATAAAATAAAATATATGGTGATATTGTATTCTATTCTACAGATCATTTCACACCAAATAACATATATTCATTTGACTATTTCTCTTATAAGTATCAAGCTTGCTTTGGATTCAAATTATTTTTATTTTTATTTTATCTTTTTTATATCTTCATTTCTACTATTTTATGCTCTAATATCTTTATGGTGGATAAAATGATGCACTTACTAAAATCCTTTTGAACATATTTAGATCATATACTAAAATTGAAAAAGGAACAACAAATATTAGCTGTCCTATTTGTTACCTAAATTTCATAAACAAGTGGATTTTTTTTTTCAAGAAAGTGGACATTTTCTTGATTAATTTGAGAGAATTATTAATGTTAATTTCGGATTTCTAATTTTAATTAAGTTAAATTATAATGAATAATTTATTTTATTATTAAAATAATTATTAATGTATTTCTTATACTTAAATCAGAACATTAATCTCTTTTTTTATAGATACAAAATATTTATTTGCAAAAATTTTTCTTTAATTTTTTTTTTATAATATTAAAGCTCTTGAAATATTTTAATTTCAAAAAAAAATTAAAAATAACCATTACATAGATCGAAAAAGTGAAAGAATCATAAAATGAAATCATGTTAAAATACTTATGAAAAAGAAAAAAAAAATTATATTTACTTTTATAATAAAAGTTGAATGCAAAAAAATATATTTAGTCATTAAAAAAAAAAATAATATCATATTTATTTTTATCTGTTATAATAAATTACATATTTTTCGGTGCCTGTTGCTTTATATATATATATATATATATATATATATATATATATGACAACAGTACACTAATTTGCAAGATTGATGAAGTGTAAAAACAGCCAATTGAAAAGCAATAGTCATATTTCTAATCCTTCAAGCTACCAACAAAAAAAAGAACTATATCATTTGATCTCTCTATCAGCCGAAACAAAAACAAAAAATTGTAAAAAAAATAAAAAAGACATCATGGGGATTATGCCATGAATCCATTAATTCTATATGATATATTATCGTCCCTTTAACATTTTATTTGAACATGAAGTCAAGAGTAGTTTTTCACTTCACAAATAGTCATGCTAGATCCTGCATCTATCTATATACTCTATATAGATAAAAATAGAGGCGAATCCATTCATTAATTTTTAAAATTTTTTATTGTAAAATTATTATTTAATTTTTAAAAATTATAAAATTAATAAAATGATTCTTTTATTTTGAAAAATTAATTTTTTAGTCACTAATAAAATATTATTTAGTCATATATTTTTATATTTTTTTTGACTCTTTAATATTTAAATTTTTTAAGATAAATTATTATTTAATTTCTGAGATCTACTAAAATTAATAAAAAATAATTATTCTATTTTAAAAAATTAATTTTTTAGCCTCTAATTCACAGTATTCCTTTCTAAAATTTGTGGTATTTTCTTAAATATGAGGGGTACTCCCTCCGTTTCAAAAATTATGCGTATGTCTTTGAATAAATAAATTTATGGACTCACTATATATATATATATTCTAAATTTAATGATATCAAAATGAGCTAGAGATGTAGTGAAAAAAATTAAAATCTATTATTGAACTGTTACATATAGATTTAAGTTCAATCGTTATTTAATAACGAAATTATATAATATTAAAAGTTTTAACACTTTATAAACTTGTTTTAGAATTTAAGTTTATGTAAAATTATAATTTATTGACTTAAATAAGATAAGTTATAGAAAAATAAAAATATTGAATTCTAAATAATTTTTTTTGAAATTATAAGCTTGCTATACATATGACTTACCTATAAATTTTATACAATTTATTTATTCTAGATAAGCACTAAAACTACTTTTATTTTTTATTTATTTTTTTTTTACTTTGACAGAGAAAACAGGCCTGCGTTCATTCCACTGAAAATATTTTCTCATTCATTTTTCGGCTACATAATCAAGAGTTTAATATATTAGAATATGTTTGGTTTAGTTGTTGTTTATAATTGAGGGCTGTATTTGAGTAGCTGTTAGTTGATATCTATATAATTATTTAATAAAATTTTATTAATTATTATCATTCAAATATTATAAATGATAATTAAGGATGTGATTTATTTTTATTATATAATTTATATTTTTATTAATTTTTTTATAGGAATAATAAATTAATAGTTGAAAAATTATAAATAATTATTTTTTATATTTTATATATATTTTTTTAAATATTAATATGTTAATTTTTAAAAATATTATTTATCATAATATAATAATTATTTATTATTATAGTTATATAAAAGTTAATTTAAATAATTATTTTATTAGTAATAATTTTATATTAAAGTAAAAAAGTTTCAAAATAAAGTTTATCAAATCAGCAGCGATTTGTATTTTCAACAGCTAATAATTACTACTAGTTAAATCTAACAACTACTTGTAAGTGTGTAGGATCACTTTCCAACACACACCCTCAATTACTATCAAAATGATATGCGACCCAATATTAATAGGCAATCACTTATAAGTGTGCGGGATCATTTTCCAACCAGGGACGGAGGTAGCCTAGCCCTAGGTAGGACTAGGGCACCTCAATCCAAAAAAATTCACTAAATTTATTGAATAATTTTCATATGATTCAATAAGATTTAACTTTTTATATAATATTAGTTCAATTAAAATTAATTTTTTATAAATTTTTATATTTATATAAAAAATTTTAAATCTGAAACCACTCAAAAATAAATTTTTAATATTATTCATGTTCCAATACACACTCTCAGTAACAAAGGAATGACTTGTAATCTAATATTAATAAACAAGCTCACAAATAAATTAACTGACATCTTTTAATTAAATTCAGTATTATATATATGAGTAAATATTAAAATTCATATATATAAAATTAATTGATTTATATTAAATTTAATATCCACTCATATAAATATTTAAATTATTTTATTATTAGTTAATGTGGAACCATTCCTAATACAAGTCATCTATAAGATCAAAGCCCTTTGAAGGGTAATTTATATCCATAATCACTAAACTATAGACCAAATTCTAATATAATCATATAGTAATTTTTTCATTATTAAAGTCATTAAATAAATTAAAAAATTTTATTACAGTTTTCAGACGAAATTATAGCCAAATTTATTGATGTGACAGGTAAATAATCCAATCAAATGCTGACTCATTAAATTATAAGTCAAATTTTAGTATGGTCATATATATATTTTTTTCATTATTATAGTCACTAAACAAACTTGATAATTCTATTATAATTTTCAGACCAGTTTTCAACGAATTTCTAAAAGCACTGATTAAGAATGATAATTTCAGATAAAATATAATTATAAAATAATTATATTAGAAAAATATAAATAAATTAATATAAAGAATGAATTGGACGAGGAAAAAGAAAATATTTTGATAAAGTTATATTTCGTTACAATCGCTACCATTCCAAATAATATGTCAGAATATCTATTTTTAACTCATTTATTTTATTTTTAAATTTATTTATTTAATATTATCTAAATTTTTAATTTTTAAGAACACTTGTTAAAAAAATTATTAACAAAATTGAATTTTTTTTTTTAATTAAAAATTAAAAATTTATTTTAATTTTATTAAATAATATCTCTATTATTAATACGTTATAAAAAGTCACATATAAGAGTTTTACGTTTGAAAGAAAGAAATAATGAAAAAATAAATGATAAATAATTAATATATCAGTTTTATCGGACAAATATATCACAATTCAAAAATTTTATTCATTTTTAATTCTATAAAAAATAATGAGACATGGTAAATTTTTTTTATTTTTGACATTTAATTTATAATAAATTAAAATCAAATAATAATAATTTGATTTTATAATATTGATATTATTTATATAATTATAAATTCTATTTTTTTTTAATATTAAGAAGATAAATTAAATCTGAATATATTTTTTACGTGATTATATACTTTATTATTTAATTATATTTCGGTGTATCATAAATTTTAATTATAATTCTAATTAGAAAATAAATTGATTAATTTTTCATATTTGAATTTTCAAATTATCTAAATTAGTCTAAAAATTATAATAGAAGTATCAAGTTTGTTTAGTAACTATAATAATAAAAAATATATATATATGTAACCATATTAGAATTTGGTCTATAATTCAGTGATTATATTATAATTTAGCCTATAATTTAGTGATCATGGGATAGGTTGATGTGACACTTTTTTAATAAATCAACATTTAATTAGGTTACTTGCCGACCATATCAGTAAATTCGTCTGAATACTATAATAGAATTTTTTAATTTATTTAATAACTTTTATAATGAAAAAATTACGTATATAAATATATTAGAATTTGACTTATAATTAGTCATAATTGATACAAATAACCCTCTTTTGAACTATTTGCACATAGTATTTTTTTTTTTTCACACCAAAGATATAAACTATATTGAGATTGAAAATCAATTACATATAAGGAATGGCTCTATCATTGCGCATACTCTGAAACCAATCCTTAATAATTAAAATATTACTAATCAAATATTCATCAAATAGGACTTTCCTAATTAGGTTGAGGACGGTACTAGAAAAGATTATACTGAATTAAAATATTAATTCGATTTAATGATGTAATATAAATTTTTTGAGATTCAAAGCAAGAATCATGCTAAAAATTTTTATTTGCTATGATATTTGTTCTTAATTCATATTCGAATTAAAACTATATCATATCAAATTATATTGAATTGAACTAAAAGTATCAGAATCAAATTGAATATTAACATAATCTCAATTATTATATAAAAAATTTAAGTTCGGTTGAATTTCATTTAAAATTTAGTTAGGTTTAGTATTTTTAAAATTTTAATTTAATTAATTTGAAAACTCGCTGATACTAAAAACCAAAAATATTTGCGGATAAAGCAACCACCGAAGCAAAGGGAATCTATCTATCATGATCTTATATGTCTAATAATAGAAGTCAATTGATGACAAAAACAGTAAATATATATATATATATATATATAAAGAAACTCTTTCCAGTTTCCACGATAGTAAATCCCTTTCACATCAGAAAATGCAATGATCAGTTGATCACTAGCTAATAAGTGATAAAAGCAAGAGTTGGTTAATTATAATTAGCATATAACTTAAAAGTATTAGTAATTAATTATTATATATACAATTAGATACGCACATAAGTTAGTAACTTCACCAGAAGAAGCTTATAGCCATGGACGAGTAGACGACTCTGCACTCACAGGTTCATCTCCTATAACCACCAACAATCAATTCATTTGTGAAAAAGATATATAATACTATGTCATCAAATGTCTTGAAATTGAAATTCAATTCTTTGATGTTTCCTTAAACTAACTTCAACAACACACTTCTTAGAATCATATCATAATAATGCCAATGCCAGTAAGTACAAAGATTAAGACCTTTTCAAAAGAAAATCAACCAGTGATTTTTATGATATCATTATAACCTAATTTACAATATATATGAATTTGTACAAAATTCAAAACGATTCAAATGTATTGAAAATCAATCCGCATATTAATTTACTCTTACTATTTGAATCTAATTTGTTCGAAGTTGATTCGATTTATTCAAATTTGATCCAATTTAAATGAATAAAAATTAAAAAATATATACATTTTGAATTTTTTTTTTAAATTAATATTATGTGGAATTTATTTTAATTTAATTTAAAATTATTTTCTAATGATCAATCTTAATACATAATATAAAGTGATGGCTCAACTTTAACTCCGTTGATATAATATATTTATATGTTATATTTTTATTTTGGATAAAATTTTGTTTAGTTTCTATAATTTAGTGAAATTAATACTTAGTTATTTGTATTTTTATAAAGTAATTGCTCCGTCTTTCACGTCTGATTTTATCACAACAATTGATTTTTTTGTTTATTTGGCCGTTAACTAAAGTTAAAAAGATAAAAATATTCCTTATTTTTTATCAAATTTTCTTTTCATGTCACTCCATTAAAACTTATCTCAAACTTTTTTCATTTTTTCTTCACAATCAAATCCTCTATTCTCCACACAATTTCACTAATCACAATATTCACATATAAATTTTATTTTCTTTAATTTTAACAAACCCAAAATTTACACAATTAATTAATCACCAAAAAAGAAAAAGAAAAAATATCACATGATAAAGAAAAAATAAGAAAATATATGAATGTGAGTTTTTGCCAAATGAAAATGGGAAGAAAATGAAAGAAAGGAAAAGAAAATGAAGAAAAATAGAAAGAAAATAAAGAAAAAAAATATAGAGGTTGGAAATGAGTGTATTTTGGGAAAATAACATATTTTAATTTATTTTTTATTTTTTAAAATTTTTATTTTGGGAAAATAATATTTTTTAATTTATTTTTTTAATAGAAAATTTGAAAAAAAGATAAAAATACTAATTGTTATGACAGAATCAAACGTGAAAAATTTAATAATTATTTTCTAAAATTTATAAAAATTCAAATATTAATTTCACTAAATTTTAAAAATTAAATAATATTTTATTCTTTTATTTTTTATATTAAAAATTAAATATTTAATTACTGAATTATTAATTAAATGCGATGATATGGAAAATCTAGTTTGTGATGCCATGAAAAACTGACACAAAATTCTAAAACAAGTATACCACAAAAAAAAAAAAAAAAAAAAAAAAAAAAAAAAAAAGATTAATTGCCGTTTCAAACTTGAATAGATTTCGTCTGTTTTGGATGACAGAAGATAAGTAGGTGAAGTTTGTGTCTGGTTAGTTAGGCAGCTGAGGGAGGCCGTATTCGGTCTGTTCATTATCTTTTTTTATTTATTTTTTGCTTTCAATAATTTCTCCATATTGGAGGCTTTGACACTCACTACTTTTTCTCAACTGTTACTAGAAATGGATGGCTGCCCATAATAAATTTTTTAATGGTTATTTTATTATTTAATTAATAATTATCATTTAGCAATTGACCATAGGGTCCAAGTTCTAGTCCCCCAACCAGTCACCAGAGAGATTGTTAGATATCTAACTGAACCTTGCTAATATTTCTTTACTCTCATTTTTAATGGTGATTAACTATTAATTTATTTATGTATACCTCGCAACTGTTGATCTAATTTTATTAATTAATAGATTTCCTATCTGTAGTAGTTAATCTAACAATCAAATCACATTTTGTCGGGCTAGAGATGGGAGTAATCTAGAAGTTATAATAACCTAATATTATTAATTTAATTAATTATAAATTTTTTTATAAATCCCTCCAAAAATATAAAATTAATTTTTATTGTAGACATTGATTTGAAAATTTAATTTATAAATGAAATATTTTTTATAAATTATTTTCACTTAATAATTCAGTAAAACACTATACTACTGTATCAACTTTTTAGAATTAATTAATTATAATTTAATTGATTAATAGATTTCCTAATTGAAGTTGTTAAATCTCACTCAAATCATGTTTGGTCGGCCTAGAGATGGGAGTAATCCAGAAATTATAATAATAACAAAATAAATTAATAGGAAGACGCGTGGCCCCATCTTGGTAGGACCTACAATTTCAGCCCAAGTAGAAGCTGCCTTTTGCTAGACGTTGACTGTAGTCTACATCAATTAAAAAATTAATTAATAATAAAAATTTTCCTCGAGCCTGCAGGCTTTTGGTCATTGAGATAGAATTAATTTTTTTTTTTTAAACAATATTGTATTATATATATAAAGATAATATATTTAATTAATTTAAAAGATATTTATTAAATTAAATTAATTTTTTACTTTAAATTTTTTTTAAATTAAATCAAATTATTATTTAATTTTCAAACCATATACAAGGTTGCGCTTGCAAAGAGAATGGCGAAACAATGTTTAGTTAAATATTGGTGGTTATATATGCATGTGTAATTGTTTATAATATTGGAATTCTTTTTTGGAGAGTTGGAGGTTATATAGGCAAAGATTAATTGATCAAGAAACGCATGAAAATAAATCAGTTGTTGGTATAAAATAGGTTTGGTTGGAATGAAAAATTTAAATGTAAAAAATGAGTATTTTAATTTTTTTAATAAAATTTTATAAATAAAAATAAACAAAATGATTGAATATATTGATGAAGCTAAATATAAGAAATTAAGTAGTTTGTTTTTAAAAATAAAGGGATCATTTCATTAATTTTATTAAATTTGATGGCTAAATAATCATTAATCTTATAATATATATAAAAAAGTGAACATTTGAACGAAAGAAAAAGAATATTATTTAAAATAATTTTTAAATAGGACATGGTTTAAATAAATATAACAATAAAATATAATTCTCCATTTGATACTTTTTATCACTTAAATTTAAATTTTATTATATTTTTTTTATTTTATTTTAGATATATTATGCCTAAAAATAATTAAATAATTCAATTTAAATAGATAAATAATTAAATAACTTTAAAGTCAAAATTAAATGAATTCAAAATGCTATTAAAAGTTTTTATGTATTTTATATTAAGAATTTTAATAATTTTAAATATTCATGGAATTAAAGTTTAAGTAACTTATATAAATTATAAATTATTATAATTAATATAATTTTCAATAGAAGATTCAATCAAATATATAAAATTCATATATGTTACATTCAAAATAGTAAAAATAAAGCAAATATTGCAATAGAAAATAAAATATTATTAACATCCATAAAAAAAATTTAGCCATTGACGGTTTCAAGGAGAGCATGTTCTCTGGGTTGAGAATCACTAATCAGCATGAATGAAGTTATTACCTGCCGACATATTTTCAATCTTATATAATTAATTAGGTAGATTAAGATTGATATATTGACATTACAAATTGACAAGAATTAGAATTTTAGTCTAGATTAAATTTTGTATATTATAATTTAAAATTTGTATTTATATATAATGATAATGTACAGTAGTTTGTATATATAATTAAAATTTATATATTATTTAGAATTCGTTTAGTTTAATTATTTGTATTAACTATTAATTATTAATTGTTACTAATACCAGTTAGTTATTAATTGTTAGTTGTTGCTGATAATAGTTAGTAAGTGACTGTTACTAAATAACTGATTGTTTTAAGTATTTGATAAAATTATTATTAGTTATTAGTTGTTAATATGTATAATAATCATTAAAAATAAATATTAATATTTATTTTTTATTTAAATATTATTTTTAAAGGATAATTTAATTTTTTTACTTAAAAAATATGAGTTTTTATAAATAATTATTATTTGTCTATCTAACAATTAACAGCTGTCAGTAATCAAACGAGTATAATATAACTGTTGAAAACCAACCAAAAAGTTAAAAGCTGAATAAAAAAATTTGCTAAACATCCACTTAGTTATAGATTAACTCAATTAAAAACTAAAATTAATTAGATCATACTAATTTAAAATTAATTCCATAAAATAAATTATAACATATGAAATTAATTAGATAATACTGACTTTTAAAACATATTATAAATTTTTAAAATTTTATTCTTATTACTAACTGATAAAAGTTTTAGTTAGCTAGATAATGCTAAAATTTTTATTAATTATCAAATTGTCATTTATCAAGTCAATTAGATAATACTAATTTTTGAAATTTTATTCTTATCAAGTCTTTACATCTTTTAAAAAGTAATGTAAATATTTTATCTGCAAATAATATAATGTACATCAATTTATACATACAATATTAGTTCACAGCCTTTTCTCTATATCAGAATTTTTATTAAAAATGTTACTTTTGTAGATAAGTAGTTATAGAGAAAATAATTTATTTCTTTAATCATTTTCCTGGGTACTATTTTGTTTCTTGGTTTTCTTCAATTTAGAAAAATAGTGCTTATTATTATTTGATTTCTACTCATTTTTTTAATAATCTCATTTTTTTTTTTGGGTTTGATTGATTGTTGTGCAAACTGAGTTTTATTTTTCTCCACTAATTTTTTTGTTCTTTTGCATTTGACAGTTTTCTAGCATACTTATGCTTTAGAGCTGTTTAATTCTATAAGATATAGTATATTATATAATGCTAATGACATATTAGCATATATAAGGCCTAAATAAACCTCTCAATTATTTCAGTTTTTTCAATTAATTTTTTTATTTAATTATGGTACAATTAAACTCTTAATTTTTTTTTTCTTAAATAAGTTCAATTTAGTAGAAGAGGTTAAGTTATTATTCAAATTTCATCCAAATTAGACTTATTTGAATTAAATTAAAAAATTTAGAGACTTATTTGTACCTTTACCATTTTTTTTTTCAAATTAACCTTATATATTTTATTATTTATATATTTTTCTAAATTTTTATTGCACAATATATTTATTGTCTATTTTAAAATAAATAATATCATAGGTAAATAATATTATACCATATACCATATTATGTTTTAGGTATTTTAAAATTTATGAAATTATAAATAATTTTATTTTATTTATCTTTTTAATAATAAATAATATTATAGATAAATAAGATTATACCATATAATTTTTTTTTTATTTACAAATTTAACTATAACAAGAAAATAAACTTAATATGATATAAAAAAATTACCATGATATTATCTATTGCTAAAAAGATAATTAATGAATTTATTTATAATTTTATACTTTTAAAATATATAATCCAAAATATAATATTATTAATACTTTGTTTATTTATTAAATTAAATAGATAAAAAATATGTTGTATAATGAAAAATTTAAAAAAATAAATAAATAATAAAATATATAACGTTAAATTAAAAAAAAGGTAAAAATATAAATAAACTCTAAATTTTTTAATTTAATTCAAATAGACTTAATTTGACATAAACTTTTCGTAAATATTAAGCTTATTTGAGCTAAATTTAAATAATTTTTGGACTTATTTAGATCACAATTAAATAAAAAAATTTAATTAAGAAAATTAACATAATACAAGAGTTTATTTGCCGATTATATAATCATTGTGTATCGAATTTAAATTTGACAGAGGTTAATGAATTTTATTTGCTAATTATATTTTTTAATTATTTTTATTGTATTAAAATATTTCTTCCTTTTATAATTAAATACTGCTTTCTTAATTTTCATTCTTAATTAATTTTGAAATAACAATAATAGTTTAGATTTCATTTCTTATTGTATTTATATACTTATTTTTCATTCATAGTAAATTATATAAAAAAAATATTTTTACATCATTAATTCACAGGTTAATAAATAAATAAACTAATTATTTTTAAAAGTTTCGATAGAATTAAAAATTTGAGCAAAGATTTAAGTTTTTTTTTTTTTAATCATTATGCTTTTCCAAAGCTCCACAAGAAAATTAATTCAATGCATATTTTAAGATTTAACCATTATAGCATCTGCCTTTAATTTGGGAATCATACATGTAAAAAAAAATGATGGTAAAGTAATATGATAATTAAAGTCATTTAGACCCTTTCCCTTACTCTCAGTTTCACCCTCACTCTAAATTCAATTATCACCTAATTTACATAAATATTATTCTTACATATTCAAAATTTCCCAAGAGATCTTCTCTAATCACAAGGAGATGTCTTTGCCTAATTTAATTTTCTTAATTAATTAATTTGTCATTTAATTTTTAAATACACAAAATTTTATATATTTATGGTGCATAATAAATGTTATCTTTAAGAATCAAACTTTAATTTGGGCACATAAAAAAAAAATCCAAAATAATAATAATACTATATGTGGTATATAATGGCTTTGACAAGTATACTTGGATAATTAATAAAGGACCAAAATTAGGCAAGAAATAGTGAAGGATAACGAAAATTATAATAACTTATACATATATAAATATGAAAATGGACAAAAATCTAAATTTAGATATTGTTATTCTCGGATCATTTATTTCATTGTATATTTTATTTTTTTATTTATATTTTTTATGTGTTATATTATTTATTTTTTAAAATATTTTAAAGATTAATATTTTTTTATAAATAATATAATATATAAAAAAAATTATGAAACATAATATATAAAAAAACAAAAAATCCAAAGTAGTTGTTATTTGAATGTTTAGTGAAAGATCAAGTCCCCAGATACCCACTTTTATGGAGTAATGTCTAAATCTAATGAATTATTAATGGACACTGACTGCTACTACTGCATGCAGCCTTCAATCAAGAAGTTCACTATTCTCGAATAAACACACTCTAATGGAATCTATGGAGGACTCCTCATTTAACAAGCAATGTGACAATAACCCACTACCAAGGCCGGATGCAGCCTTCCCTGAGTCGGGTCAGTGATTCCACCGAATTCTTTTAAAATCATACTGATTTATATGATGTTGTGACAGTATATATCTCGTTTTAAAACATTAAATGACAGACATAAATATATTTTAATAATAGAATTATTTTTTACACTTGATAAACAAAAATTTAAAATATCAAAAACAGTTATACCAAATGAGTTCTTAGATTTAATCTTATTATTATATATTGATATTATTAGAAATAAAATTTTTGAATGTATAAATCCAACATGATAATTGATAGGATTTGAGATGAATTTTATATAATTTAAAATCCAACTCCGTCTTAATGCTAAGTGGGTGCTATTTATAATTTTTATTTTAAAAATATTTTTAATTATATATATATATATATATATATATATATATATAATAATTTATAATTCACATAAAAATAATTATAAATTAAAAAAAATTATATATAAATATAATAATAAAAAAATAAAAATATATAATCGTACCAGTTAGGGTGAATTATATTATTGCACGAACCAACTCGAGTTAAAATTACAAAATCTATATCATTTTATTTATTAATATACCGTTGAGGGAGCTAAATTGTCATTCCAAATGAGATATGGCTATAAAAAAAATAAATTTTCAAATTTATAATTAAGATATTGTTTTATCAATTTATCCTCCTTTGTTTTTATTTTCTTGGATGTGCAATCCAACCAGGCATTGTCTAATTAAGCACTTATTCTATTATTAGTCTAACTAATCACTTAGATTTAGAGATGACAATTAAGGTAATTAATGAATACATATATATGTAATTGTCATTTGTTTTGATGTTATCTTTAATTTCTTTGGTGGAATTTTCAACATATTTCTTTCTTTCCTCTCATAATCAGTTGGCATATTCTGATTTCTTACAAAAATTCGAAACTTCAATAATTTTATAATTTGACGGTATTTTCTTTTTCCTCCTTCTACATGATTTTTCTTTTTCTTTTTCATTTTTCTTCCTTGTTGGGTCGACAACCAATATTGCATTTTTAACCAATTTTCTTTTTTCTTTTACTTTATTTTGTTTGTTGAAATTATATGGAAACACAGTGAATTGTGAGGCAATAATTAAGTTTTATAAATAATTAAAATATAAATAACTTATTTTTCTACCAATGCCATTCTTGATTATATTAATTTCTATTTTATTTTAATTAATTTATTAAATTAAAATCCAATTTGTTAAACCTAATAAACATGTGAATTCAACAATATCATGATTAACCACATGTAAGTGGTATTTGGTAAATATGAATTTTAAGTTTTTTTAGAATTGTAAAATTATTAAAAAGTCTAATAATTTATTATATTTAATATAAATTTTAAATTAAAAATTTTCATTTAAGTAAATGTAGTTTAATTTAAACTTTCAAAATATATATTATTAAATAATTTAAAATTAAAACATACTGAAAATTTTAATTTCAAAAGTTAAATTATATTGTTAGATCACAATACTAAAAATAATTTCATTATTGCTAAACTAAAAGCTTATTCGTTAGTAAATACCATTTTAGTAAAATGATAAATATATGTCCAGTTTTAAATATAAATCAGAGTTTGAATTTTTTTTTTAATATTAATTTTATCTGTAAGATTCAAATTTAACATTCATTAATAAAGTAATTTCGCTTTGCTATTAAGCTAAGACATCAATTAAAAAAAATTCTAAATCAAACTAATATAATTAATAATAAATATGAAACTATTTAATATTAGAAATTAAAGTAATGTTTCAATCTCATAAAAAATTAATTATCTTCTATGCACTAGTAAACGCAGTCTAGTGGCAGTGTATCTGTGTCGAACAAACAGTAGATTCACACTGTGATGATAGTAGGTAGAGGGTGAAAGTCAAATAGAATCAAGTTTAAATCAATTTAATTAAATTAAATTGACATCTTTTACAATTTATTTAAAATAATTTGACTAAAAAATTAAAATAAATAAAAAATTTAATTTAATTTACGATTTAAATATTTTTTCTTCGATTTCAAACTGAAATTATCAATATATATATATCATTATTACAATTAAATATATTTAATTTTATTTTATATACAATCACATTTTTTTAACTTAATATTAATTTAGAATTTAAAAATATAATTCATAAAAATTAATTAAAGATAAATAAAAAATAGTCTAATTTAAAAAAATATATATAAATTTTGAGCATATTAATTAATAAAATTTATAATTTTTGAATTGAATAATATTGAATTATTTTTAAAATTTTTTTATTATCGACAATTTATCGGTATTTTTTCTTAAATTTATAATAAAATAATAACGATTTGTAAAAGTAAAAATTTTAGTTTAAAATTAATAAATTGAAGATATTTAAATTAAATTAAATTAAATTTAAATTGATAATTTAATTAAAATAATAATTTAATTTGGTTTAAATATGATAAAAAAAAAAAAACTTCACTTGACCGAGTAATGCTCTCTCTCTCTTTTAAGATTTTACATGCTTATATATCGGTGTTTATCCCATTGATCTCTCCAAGTATGCAGGATAATATTATCGTAAAATGCGGCAAGGATAATTAATAAATAATTATTATTGTAATAATGAGAAATTTTTTATTTATATAATAACTGCTATTATTAGTTAGTACTCTTATAACACTATTAAAAAATTATTAATTTAATTATATTTATTTAAAATAATCGTTTTATAATTATAATTAATCTTAAATAATTATTTTTAATAAGTACACTTAAAACACTTTTAAAAAAAATTGTAATATTAATTATCCTATGCATGATGTGTATATGATATATGGTATTAATTTTATTTATTTTTAAATTATTTTGGAGGAGACTAAATTGATATGGTCGATATTTAGACCCTGACGCATATACTTCCAAATATATAGATAGACTCAAATTTATAACGTCCATAGATTGATTATGTTCTAATGTTGCACAATCTGGGGAAGGGATGCTTGTATTGATTTCATCGCTGTATTAAAATTTTTTTTTAAATAAATTTAATTCAACGATTATAAAATATTAATAGTGATTATATATTATTAAATAATAATTATTTATAAAATTAATATAATAATTAATTATTTAAATTATAAATTTATATTATAATTAATATATTAATAATATTAAATTATTATTACTTAATTTATAATTTTACCTGATGAAGATGGTCAAATTAATCATTTTCGTATTTAGAATTATCCTCTCCGTGGGCTAAATCAGTTTTTGGCAGCTAGTTTGTTTTCTTTGTCCTGTTTTAGTCTCTTTATTACAAAATAATAATAATAATAATAATTAAGTCATTCATTTACTCCTATATTTTTCTCTAATTCAATTATCAAATTTAGAGAAATAAAATAACACTAACACCATATTTAGTTTAATTCTATCAAGAAGTTCATTTCATTTGAAAATAAATTTTAAATAGAATTTATTTATAAATAAATTTTCATATTTAGTATGTTCAATAATAAATATAAATTTATTTCAAATGAAATGAATATTATATTTGTTATAATTCTAGAATTTATTTTAATATTCACTTTTGTCAAAAATACTCCTATAAGTATATTATTTATTTATTTATTTTTAAAATTTCATATTATATTAATGAAATTATAATTATTAAAACTCAATTTAATATTTATTAATAATACCCTTTTTTATACATTATTTTTAAAAAAACAAAATATAATCTTAATTATAAATAATTAAATTTAGTAAGAATTTTATAGTTATGAAAAAAATAAAAATATGGCCAAAAAGAATCTTTATATCAACAATAAAAATTGAAATTATTTAATGTTAATTATATAATTTATTTTTTTTAACAAATAAGAATTATACCTGCGATCTTAAAACAAATTCAATTATCAAATTTGATATAATATTGTACTTCTAGACATAATGTGATAATAAATGTAAATTTATATTCAAATCTTCCATTACCAATACTAAAAAAACAGAACAAGAAAAAAAATAACATTGTTTCATTTCCGTACCCAACTAAACTAGCATAATTTACTCTTACATTATTTATAATGATATTATTTACCCATTAAGCAATTAATATTTTGATCAGACTATTATTTATGACCAAAAAAAATTAATCGTATTAAACTTGATTTGCACTTATTTTTTAATAATCAAAAAATATATATATATAATTAACTTTAAAAAAAAAACCTTAATTACCTAAATTGACACAAGAAGTGGGAATGGGATCTTTAGTTTTTTTATTAGTAACTTGAGGAGGAACTATTATGTATTTGAAAATTTTCAATTAGCCAATATAACTAAGGCATAGTCATTGTTGTCACACTCCTCTTATCCTTTTTTTGTGTCATTCATGCATCATTCCCCACTACTTTGCTTCTATATAAATGCTAGCCACATACCCTCTCTTCAACCTAAAATTGAGACCAATTAACACTTAAAGCTCTACAAATCCCCCCATCTTCCCTCCCCTTCCTTTAACTCTTTCCCCTCTCTCTTTCTTTCGCGCACACGTACACATATACAGACAACTCGAATGGGTTCTGCCGTAGATCCTATCCATAAAGTGAACTTTGCTACCCCAAGAAGTTTTGGAGCAACCCTCAAATCTCATTGCAAAGAAACTTTCTTTCCTGATGATCCATTCAGGCAATTCAAAAATGAGAAATCTTTTGCCAAACTCAGAAATATAGTGCAATACTTTATTCCTATTTTTCAATGGTTGCCTATATACAAACTTCAATCGTTCAAATTCGACTTGCTTGCTGGTATCACCATTACCTCCCTTGCTATTCCTCAAGGGATTAGCTATGCAAAACTCGCCAATCTCCCCCCTATTGTTGGCCTATGTAAGATTTTTCTTTTTTTAAGATTTGAATTAACTTTTACATATTTACTATGAATTTAATGAAAATTAATATTTTACAGACTCGAGCTTTATTCCTCCTCTCGTTTATGCCATCTTTGGAAACTCGAAGCATTTAGCAGTTGGGACAGTGGCTGCTTGTTCATTGCTAATAGCAAATACAATTGGAGAAAAAGTATCACCAAAAGATAATCCAACATTGTATCTTTACTTGGTTTTTACTGCCACTTTCTTCACCGGAATTTTTCAGACTCTTCTCGGTATTCTAAGGTAAATTAAATAATTATATACCATTATTGTTAGTTTTTTTATTTGGTATTAAATTTAATATTTATATATATATATATATGCAGACTGGGAATTCTGGTGGATTTCTTATCGCATTCAACTATTACTGGATTCATGGGAGGAACTGCAACTCTTATATGCCTTCAACAGCTTAAGGGCATGTTTGGATTGAAACATTTCACCACCAAAACTGATGTGGTTTCTGTACTTCATGCAGTTTTTCAACATAGAAATGAGGTTTATATTACCAAAATATAATAATAAAAAAATAATATATAAAAGGGTATACATGTTCTATGTGCCAAATTTCATATGGGAAAATTTCACTTTCATATCTAATAGTTGGCACAGTATGCGCACGAGCACAATGAATCATTAATTATCGAAAATTTTAGTAACACCATGAAATGATTTTATTTATAATGGATTTTAACTAAATAAACATACCATTATTATCCGAAACTTTAATATTGTAAATTTTATTTTTTTATTTTTATGAAATAAAATTCTAATTCTCATCCTTTCATCGTTAAGACATTAATTTTCACATTACAAAAATTTTCTAATATATTATTTTCATTCTCTCTACAGTGGAAGTGGCAAAGTGCAGTAGTAGGCATCGTGTTTCTTATTTTCTTACAGTTTACTCGGTTCGTGGTGAGATATCTTTCTTTTCATCAATAATTCTTAATTAATATTTTTTTATATTTTTAATATCTTACGTTTTTTATAATTAAATTAAAGCATGGATTAATAATTATGGTAAATGGATAATTAGAAAAAAAGAAAAAAAAAAAGACCTAATCTATTAATTATAAGATTTTGAACACATGAATATATTGTTGGACAGTGACAATCACCTGGTAAAGTAAATGGACACTAGAACCCAGCAACTGATAAGGAGCTGTGGGCTTGACCCACACAGAACATTAGAATTTAGAATACAGACATTATTCTTGTTGTCTCAATTAAAATCAATTACGCAGGGAAAGACAAAGGTCATATTAATCAGTGTCTATTGCCTATGGGTCCTCTCATAATATAAAATCTTATTATATGTAATTATTTTGCTTAAATAGTTCTTTTTTAGCATCGAAAAAGGAAATCTAATGAGTGATAATTAAGAATCCTATAATATAATAAATAAATATATAATTAAATATTGTTGCATTAATGATTAACTCCCTTTTTTTTTTATCCATTATTTTTTAAATTCATCCATTTCTATTTTTAATTATCCTTTTAATTATTATTTTATTCTTATAGCATTTAATTATAATATAATAATTTAATTTAAAATAAAATTAAGAATATAAAATTAAATAAATCATTTTGAATCTAATTAATAAGTGTCTTAATATGTATACAAAATTTTAAATCACGGAACAAAAAAGAAAGAAATATTCTAAATTTACTATCCAAACGTAATAAATCAATTATGACTTGATGTTACATAAAATCCATGATAATTATTTGAGAATATGTATAAATATAATCCCCATATATATTTAAAATAGTGCATTGCTTTTTTTTTAAAAAAAAAATTTCATATAAAAATGTCCTTGATTTTAGTGCATATTTTAAATTAATTATTAATTTATTTAATTATATTTTTTACTCACTTATTATTACTTTAATTATCGTTAAAGTAATTATAATATATTTTATTCAAATAATTTTTATTAAATAAAATTTTAGTTTAAAATAATTATATTTAAATTTTTTAATTTTTTATAAAATTAAAAAAATAAATAATTAAATATAATTTATATTAAAATTTGTATTATATAGTTTTACGTCACATTTTATACCTTTTTATATTTTATTTAATTTATATTTTTTAAAAATAATTTAACATATAATAAAATTATTTTAAAATATTCTAACATGTAACATAATTAATATTTTTGTATATATATATATATATATTGAACACATGGACTTTCAGAGGAAGAAAAGGCCAAATTTGTTTTGGGTGTCCGCTGTAGCTCCAATGGCGGTGGTTATTGTTGGCTGTCTTTTCGCCTATTTTGCTCAAGCCGACAAACATGGAATCCAAATTGTAAGCTTTTTTTTTTTTTTCTCAAAAGTTAATTAATAATCAACTTTCCATTTTTTTTATTGACTATTGTATTAGTGGATTAATCACAATTCATTATATTAATTAAATTAATTAAACACCAAATTCACATATAAATTAATAATACATTATATATTTTTTTTCTCACAATTTGCCCTTTTTTATTTAGGTGGGTCACCTCAATAAAGGACTAAATCCTATATCCATTAAACATTTGAACTTTCACTCTGAGTATCTACCAGTGACTTTGAAGGCTGGCCTCATTACAGCTCTTATTGCTTTAGCTGTAAGAAATCTAATTTATGCATCAATTCTTTATTATTATTATTCTTTTAATTTTTCTTGTCTTTAGTTACTTTAATTAATTTTGTGGCACATTCAATTTTCATTTTTTTGGGGGGGTAAAATAAAATATATTGCAGGAAGGGATAGCAATAGGAAGGAGCTTTGCCATAATGAAAAATGAACAAGTTGATGGGAGCAAGGAGATGATAGCTTTTGGACTCATGAATATTGTTGGCTCATGCACTTCTTGCTACTTGACCACTGGTATATACAATTTTTTTTTTTCAAGTCTAAATTTTATTAAAAGAAAAGATATTTCGCTAATTTTACATGATAAGTTAAATATTTTATATTTTAAAAATATATAAAATTTTTATTTTAAATATTGAATGATATTATCAAAGTGTCATCTTGGTAATTTACCTTTTATTAATTAATTAAATTAAAAACAAAATTTTAGAAAGGTACAAAAAGTAATAGAATTGAATTTACAATTATTCTTAAACTATATACAAGACATATAAATCAAGAGCTAGCTTTGATTGTAAAATATTTTTGTTTTGCAGGGCCATTTTCGAAAACTGCAGTGAATTTCAATGCAGGGTGTAGGACAGCAATGTCTAATGTAGTAATGGCAATTTGCATGATGCTTACACTATTATTCTTGGCTCCTCTCTTTAGTTACACCCCTCTAGTTGCTCTATCTGCCATTATTATGTCTGCAATGCTTGGACTTATCGATTATGAGGAAATTTATCACTTGTTCAAGGTTGATAAGTTCGATTTCCTCATTTGTATCGCTGCTTTTCTTGGTGTTGCCTTCATAAGCATGGACTACGGTCTCATGATGTCGGTAAGAAACTAACAATCAAATATATATATGGGTTAATTATTATGAGATACCTGCATTTTGACCGATTATACTTAAAAAGTCTATGTATTTTCAAAATTATATTAAAAGTTTTTAAATTTTGATTTCGTTAAACTACAAGGTCTTTCTATTTATTTTCAACCCTTTTTCCTTTATTCAAACCTCCAAAAGTCAAATTTTCATTAAAATATTTATTATAATGTTCAAAATATCCTTCCCTCTTCTTCTTCTTCCTATAACTAATTCAACCAAACCTTAAAATCAAACTCAACCAAATCACAAATCTCCATTGATAGATTTCAAATCCTTCCAATCTAACAAAATCATATCTAAACATTTCTATTGCAAAAAATCATATCTAAACATTTCTATTGCAAAAAATTTGCTTGTAGCAACAAACAAACTCTGCCAACCCACATATAAAATTGCTCAATACAGTAATAGATGTTCAATGCTTCTTAGAGACACCAACAGTCTTTCCACGACTACCAGTGGTCTTAGTGTGTTGTCCTCTGACACGAAGACTCTAATAGTGCCTTAGAACACGGTGGTTCCTGATTTTCTTCAATCACTCCAAATCACATCTCAACTTCATGTCCAGTGCATTAGACACAATATGAGAAAATTTTCCATCCTTGTAATCCTTCTGCCTATTCAAAAATCAATCTAGGATCTTAAGTACCGTTGAAATTAATTCTATCCGGAAATCAACTTGTCTGACCCAACCCTCTTATATACCACCACCATCCATCAGAAGCACCGCTGCTTTTTTTGGTTTTGCTAATGAGTCGTTTGGGAGTGCGTATGGTTTTGCTTAACCTAATTCATCTAGTCGTAGTGGTGGTGGTCCTATTTTTGGATATGGCCAGTCTCAACGATGGCCTTCCTTGAGAGATTCGGCTCCGGTGCCACCACTTTCAATGCCATTTATGTCCTTGCCCGCCATTGCCCACCATTATCAGACGCTAGGGTTCGATTTTAGCTCAGAAGTAGTATAATCACTAATTTGTCTTCTTTGGAAGTTAGATGATATGAAAAATTATTTTGGGTATTTGTTTAGCATGAATATTATTATAATCTAAGCATTTAATGATACTCTATAGTTGATTTTGTATGATTTAGTAATTTTATTTTTTTCACAGATTTATTTTTTTTCATTTTCATTTTCTATTGTTGATATTTGTTTGGTTTTGAGTTTTGATTACTGGATTTTTAAAAAATTAATCTGTGGTGATGGGCTGGTGGTAGTGTGATGGTAGTAATGAAAATGAAATTTTTAGTTTGATTGAGAGTAATGATATTTGAGTGAAAATTAGATTGAAAATAAAAGATATTTTGGACTTTTGATATAGATTTAATGGATTTTCTAGCATAATGATGTCGAATTTTAACGGAATCAAAATGTAGGAATTTTCTAGTATAATTTTAAATATAAAAAGATTTTTTAATATAATCGGCCAAAATACTGAGATCTCATAGTAATTAATCCTATATATATTCCTAAAATTTTTAAAAAAAATAATGCATAAATTATTGCCAATTGATTTGAAATAAATTGAATGCCAAAATAGTCCAATTGAGTAGCTTATTTTACAATACACAATCATATATATATATATATATATATAAATGAGATAATTATATCTAATAAATAATAATAAATTTCTATTTATCTTCTATTGCTATTTCAAAATTTGTTTTATTGTATACTATTTAAAGAGTATAGTGTACGTATATGTATATAAAATTTGATTTTGAAATAATAATTCAAAAGTAAAAAAGTGAAAATTATTATAAAATAAAAATAATAATTTAATATAATTTTATAACATTGTGCGGGTATCAGCTAGTTTATATATACATAAATGTTGAAGAAATTTTATAGATTTATTTGAATTTGAATTCCTATTAAGAAAACACTATATTAAAATATCAATTAAAGTCATTAAAAATAAATTTTATTTATTTTATTTCAATGGTAAAGAGCTTAAAAATAAAAACTTTCAAGTATAGTTAACCTTTTCTTTCATTGTTTTTTTTTTTTTTTTTGGATTTTTGTGAACTTCAGATTGGGCTTGCTTTGTTGAGGGCACTTCTATATGCAGCAAGGCCTGCTACTTGTAGGCTTGGAAAAATAACAGACTCAAATTTGTATCGTGACTCAGAGCAGTACCCTGGATTGACAAGGATTCCAGGAGTCCTTGCCTTACAACTTGGTTCCCCTGTTTACTTTGCCAATTCCAATTACATAAGAGAAAGGTATAATAATAATAATAATAATAATAATAATAATCAGTTAAATTATATAGCATTTCTTACTTTATGATATAATAACACCAAAAGAATATTTAGGTGAGAAAATCAATCTAAACTTTGATTGATTTTTGGAATTTTGAAAAGGATTTTTCGATGGATTCAAGAGGAAGAAGACATTTCAGAATCCAAGGGTTCTATTGTTGAACATCTTTTACTAGATTTATCAGGTACCAATAATTTCAATATTTGATAATGCATTTCAATTTTGAGGTAAATTTTTAATGCTAATACATTTTTTTTTTGTATTGTAGGTGTTACATCCATCGATACTACAGGCATTGAGACTTTAATTGAAATACATAAAATGTTAGCTGCAAGAAACATTAAGGTATAAATTACTTATCATCTTCTTTTACTGTTTTTATTAATTAAAAATAAAGAAAGATACTAATTATATATATATGTTTATTCATTATTCATGTAGATGGCAATTATAAACCCTAGATTGGATGTTATGGAGAAAATGATAAGGTCACACTTTGTAGACAAGATTGGGAAGGAATCTATATTTTTGTGCATTGAAGATGCAGTTGAAGCAAGTATATTTTCACTGTCCAAAGAAAAGCAACAACAATTAACAGAACAATTGGATTTCTTCTAGTGGAATGAATGGTTGGGTTTCATGATCACATCCATTTTACAGAAAGTTTCTTATCTGGATCAGATTTAAGTAAACCTTTCATATAATATGGGATTCACATTATATGAGAGTAATTCATACATAAATTCAATCTGGATAAGAATTATTTATAGTCTTAAATTGTATCCATAAGTTTGTGATACGATAAAATTGCTGGATTAGATGGGTGCAGTATATGTAACATTTAGGTTTGAATATTGTAAGCAGGAGTAGGTTTGTTGACAGGTTTTCAAGTTGTAATGCTTTTTATCTTGTATGTGTGTATATATTTGCATACATATATATGTTTGAATGTGTGTGTATGTATGTATATATAAATATAAATAAATGAATACCTTTCTTAGTTGGTTTAACTTTTATATAAATAAATAAATTATATTTTAACCTTTTATTAATGATAAATAATCCTATCTCCTGTAATTTTAATCTAACTATAATTGATATTAAATTCTAAAATTATAATATAGTTAAGCATTATGGAGGCTTTTAGTAGAGTATCGGGAGCAAAGAATCAATTTCCACAAATCTTCAGTCTTCTTCAATGCAAAGTGCTTGGAATTGATGAAACAAACAATTTTAGGGATTCTTCACATGCAACAAGCAAGACCGAATGAAGCTTATCTTAGTCTCCCTACCCAATCAGGACGATCAAAAGTAAAGACACTTCAGTTCTTAAAGGATCGCATTATAAAGAAAACAACAGCTTGGAAGCATAACTCTCTGACCCAGGCAGGCAAGGAAATAATGATCAAATCAGTGCTTGCGGCAGCTCCAACCTATACTATGTCCTTGTTCAAACTTCCAAAGAACTTTGCTGATCAAATGGACAAAATTCTATCAAAGTTCTTCTGGGGTCAATCCAAGGATAAGCAAGCTATGTGTTTGGTGTAAAGATTATTGTGAGAAGTTTGTATTTTATTCTTTTTAAATTAATTAAAGTAATCCAGTTCTATTTATACACATCTAATAAAACTAAAAAAGAAACAAATATAGAACTAATAATTCCTAATTAATACAAGTGTAATTTCTATTCTACAATATAGGAAATATACATAATCCTTAATACAAGTGAAATTTCTATTTTACAATATATGAAGTATTTCTGACACCCCCCCTCTAGTTGATGCCGGAAGATCCTGAAGACGTAACTTGACACTATTTGGAATGAACAAACGATGACCCAAGGGTTTCATAAAAATATCAGCAAGCTGATCATCAGATTTAATAAACTGAACTTGCAATTTCTTGCTAGCTATAAGCTTACGAACAAAATGATAATTCAGTTCAATATGCTTAGTACGAGCATGAAAAACAGGATTAAAAGATAAATAAACAGTTCCCAGATTATCACACCATAGAATAGGCGAACAAGATGGAGAAAAACCAAGCTCCGATAATAAAGACACAATCCAAACTGTTTCAGAAGAAACATTAGCAAGCGTCCGGTACTCACTTTTAGTAGAAGAGCGAGCAATAGTATGTTGCTTCTTTGCCATCCAAGAAATAAGATTATGACCCATAAAGATAGCATAACCAGTAGTAAACCGCCTATCATCCGGACAACCAGCCCAATCACTATCTGCAAAACATTGTAAATGGAGAGATGAATTACATGAGAAATATAGTCCCATGCGCAAAGTTCCTTTGAGATAGCGTAATAGTCGCTAGAGAGCCGTCCAATGATCCTCATTAGGTTGATGCATAAACTGACAAAGTTTGTTAATAGAGAAACAACTGTCTGGATGTGTAAGAGTAATGTACTGTAAAGCACCCACAATATAACGATAACGCTCAGGATGAGAAAATATAGAAGCCGAATCTTTGGATAATGGTGGCGCAGAAGCCATAGGAGTGGCGCAAGCTTTAGCATCATTCATTCCTTCCCTATGTAAAAGATCAGAAATATATTTATGTTGTGTAAGATGCATACCCAAAGTAGTCTGAGTTACCTCTATGCCAAGAACATAATGAAGATCACCCAAATCTTTGACAGGAAAGGTGGCACGCATGGTTTGGAAAAACCATGATATTTGCGAGGTACTAGAACCCGTAACCAAAATGTCATCCACATAGACAAGTACAAATAGGTGATGATTATCCTTCTTTATCATATAGAGCGAACTATCAGCTTTGGAAGTCTGAAACCCAAGACCAAAAAGAAAAGTTGCAAGTTTATAAAACCAAGCACGTGGTGCTTGCTTAAACCCATACAAAGATTTATTAAGTTGGCAAACATAATCCAGTTTCAGAGGATCGACATAACCAAGCGGTTGTTCCATATATATAGTTTCATCAAGAGTACCATGTAAAAAGGCATTAGAAATATCAAGTTGCTTGGTAGATCTTTTAAAAATTGTTGCTAAGGACAATACCATGCGAATGGTAGTAGCTTTAACAACTGGATCAAAGTCTCATTATAGTTTCATCATGAGCCTTATACCTATCAATAATACCATCACATTTCCTTTTAATTCGAAAAATCCATTTATTCCCAACAATATTCACACCACTCGGTCTAGGTACCAATTGCCATGTATTATTATGTTGTAAAGCATTAATCTCATATAACATAGCTTTTTGCCATTGAACATATGGTTTGGCTTTAGTATATGGAGTAGGTTCTATGTCTAAGTAATTAATGGATAATTTGCTTTTAATTATCAAGGCTTTTCTAGAAGGTATTGCAGTGGTACGAAGAGGTATGGAATGGATGCGGGCTGCTGTTTGTGGATGGGTGGCGTCGGGTTGGTGTTGCTGAAGTTGCAGAGATGGCGGGTTGGTGTTGCTGAAATTGCAGCGATGGCGGGTTGGCTTGAGGTGCGACTTGAGGCTGCTGAATAGGTGAATAAAAGTCTGATAAAGGTCTCATTTTATGTTGAGATGAAGGTGGTGTTGATTTTGAACTTGATAATGGTGAATTGTGAGGTACATAGGAGGACTGTGGTGTTGGTAATGGAGAAGAAAACAAAGAACTTGGTTGGGTATGGGAAAATAAAGAAAGTAAACGAAGACATACCTGATAGTGGGGCTGTTTGTGGAGCCAATGAGGTTGAGTTTGGATGTGAAATTGTCAACCATGGATTAGAAGAAGAACATGCACATGTGCCTGTAGACTGATGCAAATTTTTAAAAGGAAATACAAACTCATCAAAACGAACATGCCGAGCAATATAAAGTCGTCCAGTTAATGGATTAAAACACCTATATCCCGCATGATTAGGACCCAAATAAATACAAAGTTGTGAACGATAGGAAAATTTATGAGAGTTGTAAGGTCTTAAAAGAGGAAAGATTGCACAACTAAAAATTTTAAATTCTTTATATTTGGGATATTGCAGAAACAAATTAAAAAATGGACTTTGTGTAACAGTAGAGACACTAGATGGCATATAATTAATAGAATTAACTGCAACATCAAAGGAAAAATTCCAAAAATTTAAAGGAATATGAGCATGGGCTAAAAGTGTGATACCAGTATCAACAATATGACGAATTTTTCTTTCAGATAAGCCATTTTACTCATGTGTATAGGGACATGTAATACGATGAAGAACACCAATTTGTTTAAGATATTTATTTAAACTTTGATATTCACCACCCCAATTAGAATGAAAAACACGAATTGGAGTTTGAAATTGACACAGAACATAAGATTCAAATTATTTAAAAATAGTTAAAACCTCACTTTTATTTTTCATAAAATAAATCCATGTAAACCGACTGAAATCGTCAACAAAAATAATAAAATAACGATGACCATAGTGAGATAACATAGGGACAAGTCCACAAACATCAGATTGTATGATTTCAAAAGGTTGAGAACTTGAATGTGTAACAGTCGAAAATGGTAATTTATGTAATTTTCCTAAAGAGCATGAATGACAAATAGAACTGGGACTAAAAGATCCTAAATTAAAATTTTTGACAACTTGTTTGACTTTTCTAATATTAGAATGACCAAGTTTAACATGCCAATCTTCATGTGGTGGAGATGAATTCGTAGAATGCACCTCCTTCCTTTGAGCACGTGGTTGATACATCACATACAAGCGCTTTCTGCTTAGGCCACGGAGGAGTAGTTTCTTGGTTTCCTGGTCCTTGATAGAAAAATGAGTTGACCAAAATTCAAAGAAAACATTATTGTCTTTAGCAAATTGATTAACTGAAAGTAAATTTTTAATTATGCGAAGAACATATAACACATTATTCATATTGAAGGAACCATGTGAACAAGGAAAAGAAACTTTGCCAAGATGAGAAATTTACAAACCTTTACCATTCCCAACATGCAATTGATCACCCCATTTGTATTCAAAAACACAGCTCAATGTGGAGATATTAGGTGTAACATGTGAATTCTCACCCGTATCAGGATACCAAAGATGATGATCACAACCATGGTTATTGTAATGAGAAGGAGCAGTGCCACCTGAAAAGGTAAAATTAGCTTGGGGTTGAAACTGTTGACGAGAGTTATTAAAGTACCGGCGACGACATCGATCAGCAGTATGATTACGTATGCCACAAATCTGACAAAGGCTCTAAAAACCACGTTTGAAATTCGGATTGAATGAGGAAGCTTGGCGTGATGCTTAAAAAGGCTGCTGCTGTGACATCAACAGTAGCTGCTGTTATGGGGTTGGCAGTAGCCTACCCATAGTGGATGATGACTGTGACATAGAGAAGGTAGATAGGCCAGACCTGTTCAGGTAATTAGCAACAGGAGTATTCATACTAGTTAGAAGAATTTCTTGAGCCATAAGTTGCCCATAAAGTTCATGAAATCGGACTGGAGTTGGACGAAAATTAAGAGCAGTAATAATGCTATGATAGTCACTCCCAATATTTCGATAAATAATAGCATTAAATTCAGTAGGGGAAATTGTTCTTCCCGCAACTTGTAATTCATCTGCAAGAGATTTGACTTTGTTGAGATAAGAGCTAACAGATAGATCATTTTTCTTGAGTTCTTGTAACTCAATATTGAGCTAAAGTTGATGATTCTGATTAACGGCTCCAAAAGCATGAGCAATAGCCTACCATACCTGTAAAGATGTAGTAAGGCCAACGATACATGAAAAAATTTTCTCAGTAAGAGATGAGAGTAACTAGTAATGAAGCATCTGGTCACGTAAAAATCATGTTTCATAGGTAGGATTTGAAATTTCATGAGGATTTTTACCAGTACTCAGAATAGTTAAAGGAGGGGGAGAAGTAGTTCCATCAATAAAAGAGGTAAGTTTTTTATAATTAAGAAGGGGAATAAATTGAGTTTTTCAAGCTAGATAATTTTTGCTAGTTAATTTTATGGAGAAATTTTGATGAGTGCGAGTAGAGGAAATATAAGAAATTGGGTTAGAGGATGAAGGAGTAATAGAAGCTATTAGAAAAGAATTATGGAGGACTGTGGAAGACAAAAGAAATAAGAGTTATTGGAGGCACAGAGAAAGAGGAAAAAAAATTATAGATCTCGTAGGAGTATAAGCTCTGATACCATATTAAGATTATTGTGAGAAGTTTGTATTTTATTCTTAAATTAATCAAATGAGTACAATCCTATTTATACACATCTAATAAAGCTAAAAGAGAAATAAATACAGAGCAAATAAAGATTCCTAATTAATACATAATTCTTAATATAAGTGGAATTCTTATTCTATAATATAAAAAGTATACAAAATCTTTAATACAAGTGGAATTCCTATTCTACAATATATGAAATATCTCTAACAGTGAGTAACAATAGTTGCAAAATAGGGTTAGTAGAACTAAGTATTGAAGCTTCAGCTGGAGGTGAAGTAATGGCAAGTAAGGGAGGGATTAGAGAAGTGTAAATGGGTTTTGATAGTTGGCTAATGATTTTTGAAATAGAATTAGCAGCAGGAATAAGTGTTTGAGCATCACAAAGATTGGACTTATTAGGTACCTGGTGTGAACACTCTTTCGCAGTGGCTTTTGAATTAGTTGGCTGGAAATTTATTTTTTGTAATCCATCTAACACAGTATCTATAAATGGGGCCTCTTGTGGATCATCATTCCTAGCACCTTTAGACTTGGAAGATTGGCACAGCTTAGAAGATACCGGTGGTGGAAAATATAGATTTTTTTTTTGCTGTAGAAGCAATATCAGGCGGTGTGTCAAAAACAATATGGGAATGGTGCAGAGGAGAAGAATGCAACCAGTCCCCATAAGTAAACAATTTCAGATCCTCCTCATCACTATCATGATCATCACTAAATTTATATGTATGCCCACACTTGCCACAAATAGTAGCAAAAAACAAGGAGATTCTCATACTTTAGCGGAATCCATATTTTCCTATTTTGATGCAACTTTAGCATAGTACCCCAACATAAAGGTTTAGGCAAATCCACCATTGCTTAGAATTGCAAAAATTTCACCGTCATTATCATCATCCACAGTAAGAAACTCACCCACCTTGGAACCAATTAATTGTGCAGTGGTGGCATTCAAAATCCTCAACGGTAGATCATAGGCCTAACCTAAAAGAATACCAAAAAACATCTCAATAGAAGAAATTTGTTCAACCCCAGTTACTTCTTAGAGAAGAAATAGATGTCTGTCAAAATGCCAAGGCTTATTCTGTAGCACATATTGTTTGTCCTTCCAGTGATAAAATTAAAATAGAAATAAGTTTGTGTCCCACTCACTAACATCCAGGTTGAATTTTGGACTAAATGCTTTCTTCATGACATCCATTAGAATACGGGCATTCACAGGTTTATTAGTCCATAACTTTCCCGTTAAGCACAACTTTGAATTGTCCTATTGCATATCACCGGTATCAAGCAATAGTTAAATCTCATCATTCTCCTCTTTTGTTAATAATTGGAGTGGCCCTCTTTTTGAACTCCAAACAATTGACATGGTATCCACAATTCAGGAGAGATTGACAAACAACGTTAGGAGTCAGGTGAGCCTAAAGTTGGGATATGTGTGAACAAATACCTGAAAAACACACAAAAGAAAAAACAATATAACAGTCAAATAGAAAGAAAATATGAGAAAGAAAAAGAAAAAGACAAAAACAGAAAACAAAACGTAGACAGAAAGGAAAACAAGAAATAAAGACAAAAAATAGACGAAAAGGAACAATAAACAAGAGAAAAGATTAAAGAACAAGCCACCTGATCAGAGACATAATGAGCACGACTGAGAAAGAAAGATAATCAAAGGAAGAAAAACCTCACAATTATGTAAGCCCATGCAATAACCATTTCCCACAAGGAGAAAACCCTAACACTCACAAGGAGACGACTTTTTATTTCATACAAAATCTATTTTATTTTCTTTAAATTTTATTTATCTCATCTAAAAGTATAACAACGGATATTGGTATGTACGTATAAGCATGCATCGATGAGTAGCAGATATGATTTAAAATTTTGGGCTTATTAGAGGAAAAAAATTCTAACTTGATTTGGACTTAATAGATTTTTATGACAGTTTTTCTTTTAATTTTTGATTTTTAATTTTGCATTTTTTTATTTATGAGATAAAAATAATAACCTTGTAAATAATTTTGCATGACCATGTATTTCTTTGGTTGCTCCAATCACTCTTTTCGACCTTCCTTAGATATCGACTTTATTTCGTTTGGTATTAACATTTTCTATTGTCTTAAATTTGAGTTGAATTTTCCAAATTTCCTTAAAGAATCATAAAAATAACAATTCAAAGAAAAATATTAATAAAACAATGAAAAATAAAAGATAAATAGACAAAATGATGAATAAATTACTTTAATTATTTAAAGTTATATTTTGCAATTATCATTTCTCACCTCTTCTTTTAATTTGATTATGATTAATTGACACCTATTAATCAAACTTACCAATTAAACTTCAATGATCACAAACAAACTCAATTTAATCAAATCAAATGTTCAGCATCAGTTGTAGCAATCCAACCAACTCATATATCCATTATGTTCTCCTTAAACACTGTTAGGATTATGACTCGAAAACCTAATGGGATTTGAAAGAATACCTTTTCATATTTTGTGTGTAAGAAATATCCTCAATTGGGTGGAAGATTATTTTTTTTTTTATGGAATAGAATTTTTATTTTAATGTTATTCCTATTTAGATGGTGATTCTTATTGAATTAGAATTGATAGTGAATAACATTATAAATAGGAGTATTATAGGAAGCGCTTTTTGGCTTTTCTTTGGCTTTACCCAAGTATGCAATTGGAGTTGATTGAAAAAGGTTTTGGCCCAATGTTTTGGTAGAGTTATAGTAGTCATAAAGTGCATGAGTAAAGTGTCTTGTGATGAGCGAAGATATTGTGGGAGAATTTGCATTTTTGGATGTTCAAAAATTATAATATGTTGATATGATGATATAGTAGATTATTTTTTTGAGGGACTGTGGAAGTATGTCTATTGAAAAACTGTACCACGTTAAAATTATTTGTATTATTTTTATCTTTTTTTTTATTTTTGCACTTATAACTTTGAATTTTTCCTAATAAGTGATATCAGAACTATTGATTCTTGTTCTGGGGGTTCAAGAGTTATTTTAGAAAAGAGAAAAAATATTGAAGTTGAAATTTTTGTAGATGAAGTAGATGATGAAGGTCGAAAACACCTCAATTAAAATTCATGTGCTAGCTACGAAGAAGTTCCTGGAAAAGGGAAGAATCTAAAAAGTAGTCATACATAAAATCGTTGTCTAAAATTGAAGCTTAAAGATTTGAAAATTTTGAAGAAACTACAAGAGAAGATGAATTATAAGCTGAAAATTGAAGATGAAGATGATGATGATTCCTTGACTAATGTGATATGATGAGTCTTTTGATTGATGTGAAACTCTAACATGAATATTTAATAATTGAAGAGTTTGAAGATTTGAAGAATTTGAAGAATTGAAGAATTTGAAGATTTGAAGATCTGATTGTTGAATTTTGAGGCAAGGTGGAGATTATTGAAAATTGTAAGATTGCATAATTAAGAATTTTGAGTTAAGGTAGAGATTGTTAAAACTATGATACAAAATTCTAATGAAATTTGAAAGAAGACCTTTTTATATTTTGTGTTGTAAGAAATATTCTTCAATTAGGTGGAGGATTATTTTTTTTGTGGAGTAGAATTCATATTTTAATGTTATTCCTATTTGTATGAGGATTCTTATTGAGTTAGGATTGATAATAAGTAATATTATAAATATGAGTATTATAAGAAGGGTTTAAGTATGCAATTGGAGTTTATTGAAGAGGGTTTTGACCTAATATTGTAGTAGAGTTATAGTAGACATAAAGTGTATAGATAGAGTGTCTTTGCGATGAGTAAAAATATTATAAAAAGATTTATAATTGTGTTCGTCCAAAAATTATAATATATTGATATAATAATATAATAGATTATTCTTTTGAGAGACTGTGTATACAAGCCTATTGAAATATCAAATTACGTTAAAATTATTTGTATTATTTTTTCTCTTTTTTTATCGCTGCATTTATAATTCTGAATTTTTCCTAACAAATACATTTTTCAAATCCAACCAACTCAGACAAAATAGAAATCAACATAAAAAAAAAAAAAAAAAAAAAAAAAAAACAAAATTAGAATTCCCAAAACCAAAAGCCAAATTATTGCTAATTCAACAAAGTAGTAAATCTGAGAACTAACATTAAATTTTAATACCAAATATCATCTCAATCAAGATAACAACAGCATACTGAATCATTAGTATGCTTTCTTAATCTTCATTCCAAACTTACAACTCAGAGAAGGAATTATCGACACCCAGCCAAGCTAAAATCCACACTAGCACATCGATTCATTGTCTATAAGACCATAGCCAGAAAACTATTGAACTTATTTCTTAAATTCAAACCCCATATAGCTTTCAAACTGCAATAAATTTGTAAATTCAATCAGGAATAAGCCCAAATCAAGGTTATCAATTTTCAATCCCTCCAATGAAACCTTTAATTTCAAAACCTCAAAATCTAATGGTTATTATAAAGATTGTCTTTTTTTTTTCTTTGATTTTTATATATAAGAAATACTAAAAACTTGAAATAACATAGTAAATAAACTTGATAAATAATACATATAAAATCAAATAGAAGAAAAAAGTAAAATAAAATAATGTATAAGATGTTCTTTATGCTTTTTTTTTTTTTTTTGAAAATTTATAAGACAAATAATATATTAAGAAAGAAATTTTTATTTTTCACTTTTAATTATTTTTCAAATAATAATTTTTACTTTTTTTGTTTAATGATAATTTAATGGAAAATAGTATAAAACTAAAATCTCATTTTATTGATTAAAATCTCAAAATATATATATATATAAAATAAAAAAAAAAAAAAACTAAAAGTTAAATCTTTTACAAATAACAATTAAATAAGTCCCTTAAATGTATTAATTGAATAAGCTAATAAGATTTTCCTTTTTTTTTTTCCTTAAAATAGATTTATTACCATTCTTATATATATATATATATATATATATATATATATACAAATTCCTATTTTCTAAATTTTTTTTAAATAATTAAAATTATCTGGATAAAATATAGTGTTTATAGGAACTATGCAATAACATAGAGATACAAGATGGAGCTCTTATTTGAATTCAATTTGCAACTTAATAAGGATATTTTATGCAACATACTTGGTTCTTCAAAACATAGCAATTGAAGGATCCATGTTATGGTAATGCTACTAATTGTCATATGAATGTAGCATATACATATGCTATTCCAAATCATGAACGTAGCTTTAATTTGATTCACTAATATTAAACTTATCTTTAAAACTGTTAAATCTCAAGTTTGATTTTATTTAAAATCAAATTTTTAAAAAAAAGTATTTAAAAAAGTGTATATTTAAAATAAAAAATAAAAAAGACGTGACAATGTCATCAACAAACTAGAACTTAGAATTTCATTAGACGACAAATATTTTACACAGCAATGATCACTTAATTACGTGACATTTGGGATTGTGCTTCTAGTGCCAGTTATGTCTTATTAGGCATATATTAAGTACATAAACTAAATAAGTTCATCAAATTAAACTCAAAAATGCAATAATAAATTATAATTAGTCACATAACAGTGCAAGCATTGGGGTTCTCATCGCTGAATATTTCTGGATATGAATACTCAAGATATGACTTTGATGGCCAATATTCACTTCTTTTTATTTCACTTTTATTTTCTTCCTCTTCACCTTCTTTCTTTTCTTCTTCCTTCTTTTCCTCTTCTTTTTTCTCTTCTTCCTTCTTTTCCTCTTCTTTTTTCTCTTCTTCTTTCTTTTCTTCGTTTTTCACTATGGATGCTTGCTTTTTAGTCTTCTTGTATACATCATTCACTAGCTTCGTCGGATCCACCACGCCTTTTACTATTACTTGACTATTAGCTAGGTCAGTTTCGACCGATTCCACACCTATACATTAATCCATTTGAATGCAATTCATGAAATGCATTGCATGTTAAAAAAAAAAAACTTTGTTTGAATTACCAATGATCAAAATAAATGAAAAAAATAAAGTACCTTTAATCTTTCGAACTCGTTTTTTCAAAACTTGCTCGCATGCTTCGCAATGCATTCGAACGTTCAAAACAACTGTTACAACAGCAGGAGGCTGCCATAATATATTCACATTTCAGTGGTCAGATACTGAAAATTTAATTGCTAAGAACGTAGTTTAAGAATTCTGAAATGATACTGTTTTCATTTATATGAAATACATGTCATCTTAATTTCTAATTAGACTCTAATTCTCTATAATCTAAAATCAATGGCTCTTCTGCAAAACTTCTCCTGCATTTCTGTTTATTATTTATGAAGTTGTATCTGCCTATAATTTTGAAATGAAAGATTCCCAATTCATAAAACCATATGTAAATCAAATTCGTGAAATATTTTTGTAGCTTCTTATTTCAATTTGGAGGACTGGAGGATGAGGAATGAGAATTATTATTTGACTTGTTTTTATTTTTATTTTTATTTTGTTATGGTTAAATTATGTTATATAAATCAATTTACATGTATTAATTGAATACACATTTCTAATTCAATTTTTTTTTTTTTTAAACTGTTCGATATCCAATAGTTATATTAGTTTCGATTAATTTAGATTTCACCCGGGTGAGACCCATCAGAGAGTAAAACTCTCCAAACGTTTATTTTTATCTCAAACTCGAGATCTTACTTAAGGAGAAAAACTATTTTCCACTCGAACTAATATGTATTAATCACTTCTAATTCGGTTTAAATACTATATACAATAACTAAGTTTTTTTTTTTTTTTTTTTAACTCATGGAAATATTTTTGACAGAAAATAACAAATACTCTAGTTGAATTACTAACAATATGACATAATATATATATATATACACCACCAATTCCCTTTGAAGAAAGTGTAGTACAACTTAAATTAATTCCTTTACCTCTAATGTAAAGAAGTGAAGTATTATTTCTTTTTTATCCTCATTTGAATAAAGTACAGTACAACTTTAATTTGAACTTTTTGGCTTTATTATCTAAAGATTAAATGGTTGCACAAAATAGACTAATAAAGAAGAGTAAGGCAAAAAGAAACCGACAACCCTTGAGACCCGTTTATGCCTACCAAGGAGTTGATTGTAACTCTTAATTTGTCACCAACTCACCATCCATCCATGCTTCACCTTTTTTTTTTCTTTTTCTTTTTTTCTTGAATCTGGATAGATTAGAACTAGAATTTAAAGCTTTTCAAATGTGAAGACGACTTTAGTACCATTAAATCAAAAACTCATTCCTCCATACTTTACTTTTCTAGTGTTGCACTAAATTACTGTGTATGTCATTATATA
The DNA here is from genome assembly GCA_948193065.1 of Aleurites moluccanus. NCBI lineage: Eukaryota > Viridiplantae > Streptophyta > Magnoliopsida > Malpighiales > Euphorbiaceae > Aleurites > Aleurites moluccanus. The sequence continues at coordinate 9,525 of CANXYC010657682.1, read as the reverse complement.
AACCTTATCTTTAACTTTTTAGTTTTTTGTTCTCTTCTTAGAGAGCTGGACAACTTTTTTAATATGAGTGATGTGATTAGCATTTCATTTTCAGTTTTATAGATAAAAATAGTGTTCACTTTTTCTAATTAAAGATTTATTGACAAATGATCAATTACAACATGGAATGAGTATCAACTAAACTTTTTTTATTCTTTTAATGTGTGTTTAGTAAAATATTTTGATATATTTATTAGCTTTTTAGTTTTTAATAATTTCATCAAATTTTCTTTTAATCTCTTTAATTACTTTTAATAGTTATTGATAAAAATTTTAATTTAGAACTCTTGAAATAATTTTTACTAAATTATTCTATTAAAAATAATATTTAAATAAAATATTAATATTTATTCTTATTAATCACTAAACATATTAATAATAATAACTAATAATAATTTTAACAAATATTTAATAACAATCAACTAAAAGCTATTGACTATCAGCTGTTATGAACAATTAAATCAAATGAATGTTAATTTAAAATCTGTTTTTTTTTTTTTCACACAAGTATCACATCAGCATCTTTATCTGAAAAATATTAAAATTTTTAAAAGTTCAATTCGTCCAACCAATAATTTCTTTACAAATTAAAGATTAAGTCTTGAACCACAAACGTATCTATTTCCGAATTTAGATAGAGTCAAGTTGAAGTCGAAATCGGATATGCAATCCGAATTGATTCCCATCGTTTTCAAATTTTCAATATTTTTAATCAATTCTGACTATTTTCAACAGATTAAACCAAAATTGTTAGCTGATTTTCTTGTGTTTTTTTTTTTTAAAAAAAAAACATTTGCTGGCCTTATTATAACAATAAAAAATATAAATCTTTGTGCTTTTTTCCCAGTTTCACTTATCCTTTAGTTCAATTTCAATTTAGTCTCAATTTCAATTTAGTCTAAGGGGTGTTTATATACTCAATTATAAAATTCAATTATCCTTTAAAAATACATGAGTTAACAATTAGAAAATTATTGAGTATTTGGATGTCTAACTATTAAAGACCAATTGTTGATTTATTTTTTTTAAACCGGTAAAATTCAAAAATAAGATAAGAGTTATAATTTTTTTATTTTAAATCAATAATTGTCAATCGTCGATCTAAATACCTCCTCAGCCATATCATATTTGTAATAGCCAATTTAATTAGCGAAGTTTACATAGAATGGTTATCTCAGTGTGTGTGTGTATATATATATATATATATATATATATATATATATATATGCGCGCGCACATATCAAAATATAATATAATGATAAATGTAAATACGATTTAAGTAATAAATTTAAATTTAAATATTTATCCTCAATACTAAAATAAAAAGATAAAATATTAATTTATTTCTAAAAATAAAATTAAGTGAATTACTTTATGTCAATTTTTGAATAACTGATAAATAATAAAAAAAAAATTTAAAAGAAAAATATTTTTTTTATTGAATGAAATAAAAGCTTCATGCCTGTTAAATAAACTTTGCTTTTAAAAAAAATATTACATAGACATGTATTTGCAGACACTAGTATAATGATAACGTATTTTTAATACGAGTAATAGATCTAGGTTTGAGACTCTATTTTCCCAATATATAAATTTAATTATATTTATTTTTATTTTAATTACAGATTTTTTTATTTTCATTTTAAGGTTAATATAATTAAATTATATTTTAAAATTCGTTCTAAAAAAATTATTTTAAAAAGAAAAAAACTTTAATATTAAATTTCAAATACAAACTCTTTATTGCCAATAACAAATTGTTTGCTAAAAAGAAGAGGTGAAAAAAATGGAAAAATTAATATTTAGTTATTGGGTGGCTATTTTTATGCAAAAATTATGGTTAAGGTAAACCTGAAGTTGGGGTACTGAAGGATTGTAGCCGTAGAGGTGGAGATGTGCGGTGGTCAACACCCTAATCTTTATACTCGAAAAATGTGCTTATGTTTTCTGACCTGTTCCGTTACTTTCATGTCAGTTATCACAAAATTCACTGTATTTTACAGGTAACTACGTGACCTGGTTTTTTCCTTTTATTTTTTCTTGTTGCCTTCAAATATTTTAAGAAAAAATAAAAAATAAGATAAATTATATTTAAATATTTTTAATTTTTATTACTCACTTGATCTGAAAAAAATAAATTCACTTTTATTTTTCATTGGTCTAAAATTATAATTTACTTTTTTTTTAAAAGATAATTGATAAGTTAATTTATTAATATATTTTTATTTAATATTTCACCACACTATATTTTTATTAATAAATAATTAATTAAATATTAAATTAAATAATACATACATGTTAAAATTAAATAAAATTTTATTAAAAATAAAATTTTATTGAAAATTTAAAAATTAAATTTTTATTAGTAATAAAATTTTATTGATTTGTATAATTAATATTAAAAAATAAATAATAATTATTTTTAAGATAATTATTTATTAATAAATAAATAAAGAGTATTTGTGAAAAATATAAAATAAAAATTAATAATTTAACTAAATTAATCACTTTTATTAATTTGTATGAAAATAAAAATAAATTTATCCTTTTTCAATGAAAAGAGTTTAAACTTATTTTTTATTTAAAATTTTTATATAATATGATATAATAGGTTTTACAGGTTAAAATTATTATATATCTTATTTTTGTTTATGTGAACTATGATCTTCTGTTAAAGATAAAAAAAAAAAAAAAAAAAAAAAAATTAATAATAGTCATATTAATTTATATATATTTTTTTTTTTTAAAATAACCCTAATCATTGCATGGGACCATAATAATAATAATTAATGTTCAATTAAATATTTAATTAAAAGGAAAAAAAAAATACCTCCTCTTTTTTCTCTTCCTTGGGTTGTTCTTTATTTTCTTCCTCCTTCTTCTCTTCTGGTGGTTTTGGCAAAGGAGAAATTAATTCCACTTTTCTACCACTTTTCTTTTGCAGCCTCTCACAAACCTTTTGAGGGTCTGCTGCTTTGCCTTTCACCACCACCTTACTAGCTTTACTATCTGTAGAAACATCCTCCACTCCTGCATGCACTCCAAAAAATTCCAAAATTTTTTATTAATTATAATTAATAAATAGTTTAACAACATTAATTATGTATTATTTTTTAATTATTTTCATATAATAAGATAAATGTGTTAAACATTTAATTTTAATTTATTCATAGAAAAAATTTCTCTTTCACACACGAATTAATTATAGTTATAGTATTAATTAAAGTATCTGCATACTATGAGAATGTGAGTTTGAATTCTAAATAGAGTAATTAAAAAGAAATATTGTCTAATTCATTTTGCAAAAACAATATAAAAGAAAAGAAAACTTTTTTGTGATAGTTTAAAAGTTAAGAGGATGAATTTTGAACAAAATTAAAATGGTAATTAATTAAACCTTCAAATCCTTTCAAAGCTCTTGCAACTTTCCTAGCACAAGCTTCACAATGCATATCAACTTTGAGTACAATTTCTGGAGGCTCTTCTTCTTTCTTTTCTTCTTCCTTCTTCTCTTCTTTCACTTCTTCTTTCTTTTCTTCTTCTTTCTTCTCCTTTAATAACAAAAAATTACAAAACACAACATATCAGATCTGTATATAAATCTATACCAAAACTAAATATATATATATATATATAATAATAATAATATAAATTAACAAATTTATACTTACTTCACCCATTTTTTTCTTTTTTCTTATTTTATGGGATTTTCTCTTCTTGAAGAGTTGTTTAGGAGAAATGTGGTTAGCTATGCAGACAATTGAGCAATTCACTAAAAAGTGTTGGTTTCTCTCTCTCTCTCTCTCTCTCTCAATTTGTATTTGTATTTTTCTGTGTAGTTGTGGTGGAGGAATTACATTTATGTAAGGTGGGGGATTCTGAAAATTCTGACGTGGATTTGTATAATATGTAGAAGACATTATGTCCCTTTGCTGACTCATCATCTCATAATTTTCCTTCAATATTGCTAATATAATATATAAAATTAATAAAAAATAAGATATTTTAATAAATATAATTTTTTTATTTAATAAAAAAATATTAATATTTTTTTATTTAATTTAGTTGATATATATATTTAATATAAGCTATATTTATCTTGACTATTGCTTATTATTTGTACTTTTGTACTTGTCACTTTAATACACATATTGGACTTATTGTTCATAAAAAATTTCTTCCATATAAATCATGAAATTAATAAAATTCTTAATTAAGGCATAACTTCACATATTTCAATATATATATTTCTTTTTTGCTACATACATATGATTTTGTATTAAAAAATTGTTATATAATTGCAGCTTAAAAGTAAAAAAAATATATATATATATGTTTTATCAAAAAAAAAAGTAAAAATTTATGTTGCTTTTTCAAAAATTAATCATAAAAATTTATTAATTCTATGTATTTTTCGTTCATCCTATTAATATAAAATCATGGTTTCATTAGAGAATTATTAATGTTAGATACTGAGAGTAATTACCTTTAGAGTTACTTTCAAGGTTTTGAGATTATAAATTCCAATCTCAATTGAAATTAAATTAGCATAAAATAATAATATTATGACTATTTAAAAAAAAAAAAACATTCATGAGGATTATTTTAAAATGATTTTTTTATGTTTTAATTAATTATATAATTAATTTCAAATTGTTAATTTTACTATTTTATACTTAAATTTAATAATTTTGTACTCTCATTAAGTTTAAAATTCATTTGTAAATTTTATTATTTTCATAGGATTGATTCAAGTATAATTAATTTCATAAAATTGAAAATGTAGAATTTGAATATAAAAATCCATTTATATTAAATATGAAAATATGAATTTATAAATTAATTTTATAAAACTTTATCATTTTCATTAATACCAAAAAACTGTTAAATTATACTTTATCATTAGGATTTCTTATGAGAGTGTTAAAACAAAAATACTTAAATTGAAATGCTATTAGACAAGATAATGTGCACATCCCAAGAATGTCTTAATTCAAGTAATTTGTACCCTTATTAAATTTAAAATTTATTTGCAAATTAAATGTTTTAATATGATTTGATTTAAGTATAATAATTTCATAAATTTGAAAATAAAAATTTTAAATAAAATTTTATTTATATCAAATATATATAGATTTAAAAAATGAATTTCATAAAAAATTATGACACTAAAAAAATTTATAAATTTCATAATAATCTATTTGTTCTAAAATAAATATTATAATTACAAAATACATAACTATTAAGAATTTTTATTTTATTTTATTTTAACATTCTTAATTCATTTATTATTTTAATTAATTAATTATTTTAATTTCTTTTCACCTTTCTAACTCTCTCACATTTCATATTTTTAATTAATTTTATATTTTTTAATATATTTTTAATGAGAGTATTATTATCAATTTAAAATAAAATATAGTTTAAATTAAGAAATAAGATAATTAAATTGAGATATTTTAAAAAATAAATTAAAATATTTATTTTGAAATGAATGGATAAATCACCATTAGTATTTATTATTAGGAAATTTTTAATCCATCTTATTAGAATGCTTAATTAAACTAAAATGTTATATAAGGCAAGACAATTAGTACATCCTAAGAATGACTTTTTTCTTTACTTAAAAAATGAATAAGCTTTCTAGGCTAAAAAAAAAAGTCTAAAAAAAGGAGATGTTGATAAGCTCTTCTTTTTCTTTCACCAATAAGATCTTTCATTATTAAAGATTAAGACAAGCTAATTATGATATGATATGATTCAATATTAATTAGATACTATACTATCATTAACATCCAAAAGAATTTTTCATGTGATAAGAAAGGACCACAACTTTCTTTTTATTTTTCCTTGAAATAGTGTTATTTTTGAAAATAATACTTATCACACGATGATAACAAGTATAAATAATATTATATAATATAAGAGAAATGGAGCCCACAATTTTGGATTCCAAGCCTCAAGTGGTAGTGTATATGCACGAAAACCTAATTAATGGTCGGTCTGGTAAGGCTATCAGGATCTTGGAAAGTCAGAGAAGTGGGACCCAGTCAGAAAAAAATATTGTGCCATTGGATGAATGACATGTGGGTTTGATACTGATAAGCACTATTATCGTCTGGCAGTCTCCAGAGGAATGAAAATGGCATTTCAAAAAGTTGGACAAAGAAAAGGGTACAGAGCGAAATTTGCTTACACCGTCTCCAACCATAAATGTCCTACCATAAATATTAAAATATAATTAATTTTATATCATTTTATAATTTATATCATATTAAATAATAATTTTATCTTAAATAATACTATTTTTAACAAAAATATATATATATATTCTCTATATATTTTTTATCTATCTTTATATAATTTATTATAATTATCCACTATTTTATGCATTTCATTAATTATGCATAAATAAATATATTTTATATATTGATAAAAAAATTTAATTATTAATTAACTAACAAATTAAAATATAATAGTTTATTAATTAAAATGACTCATTTACTATTAATATATTATTTTAAAATAAAATTATATTAACAAAAATAATTTAAGAGACTTACATTACATTTATAATTAAATTTAAATAAAAATACGAAAATTATATTACATTTATAATTAAATTTAAATACAAATATGAAAATTACATTACATTTACAATTAAACTTAAACACAAATACGAAAAATACATAATGATATTTATTTAATCATCTAAATTAGTATAATCTTTTCATAAATAATTAATTAATACATTATGAAGTACAATGTGTGCATATTTATCCTTAATTTGTCTATGGTTAGTAATAAATTAATGAAATTTTGTATTTTCATCAACCAAAAATTCAACTTCTTTAGTTGGTATTTCCCTTATTTCTTGAATTGGTACATCAAGATTACGTTTACTCTCGATAATCATATTGTATATAATAATTCATGCATTCATAATGTCATGTAACACATTTTTACTCCAAAAATGTGTTGGTCCTGCCATAATTGTAAACTGTGATTGGAGAACTCCAAAAACACGTTCCACATCCTTTTTACATCCTTCTTGTTGCATGGAAAAATATTTTTTCTTTCAACCCTGTTACTGATGAATACTTTGCACAATAGTTGACCATTTCAAGTATATATTATCAGCTAAATAATAACTAATGTTATACTCTTTACATTAAATATTATAATTAGCTAGATAAGCAATACTTTGAGTAAGATTATAAAAAAAAAAAAAAAAAAAATTGGATGACTTCAACACATTAATATCATTATTGCTACCTAACAATATCAAAATATGTGTGCCATATCCAATGATCATAGTTTGCTACAATTTCGAGAATAATAGTTGGCGAGCCACTACGACCTACGTATTATCCAACCCATGCAATTGGACAATTTTTCTACTTTCAATGCATATAATCTATGTTGCCCAACATTCTTAGAAAACCATGTTGTTGACCAATATGGAGTAGTTTGACAATGTGTAACACCCTGATTCCAAAGGTGTTGTGGTCCAAGGTCATGGGTAGGCATAAAGCCACTGAAAACTCTTAAAATACAACAGAAACCTGAATCCATATAATGAAATTTCTATATAATTCATCCATTAACTCAGAATACAAACATTTATTACAACAAAATTCATCTTATTAATTATTAGTAAAAAATAATCTTTAATAATCAGAAACAACTTGTTAAACTATCATTTTCCAAAACAAAGGAAAGTCCAAAATTGTTTCCATATGCAATAGTCATAATTCTATTTATACATTCTCATTCTACGGAGCAGCTATAACAGAATAATCATAATACATATACCTACGAGGCCTCGCTCGAGCACCTTGTTCGGTCCGCTTGGAATCAAAATTCTCATTTGGGTGATTTCTCACGATTGAGGCGACAATCGCACATTTTTTGTGAATTGCACTTTCATTTTGATTTTTGAAAATGGATTGGGGAGTCGCCACCTTAAGTTATTTTTGTTGGAAAATTTTAAGGTAAAAACTCATTTGTGACTCCAATTTTATCCAAAAAAAAAAATACACTAGATTTTCAAACCAGGTTGGATTCGGAGACTAGGTTTTTAGTTGAATTTAGCTTTTAATTTTAAATTTGACTTAATGCAATTTTTTATGAACAACTAAATAATGACATATAAAATGAATGAATAAATAATTAAAGCAATAAAAGAAATAAAGCAATTTAAAGTAAAGAAAGCAATAAAGTAAATTAATTATTACAACTAAAAAACTCAAAATAGGGGATATCAACTCTAATTCTTATGGGTTCTAGGTTGATTATACATTCTCCAAAAGTCTAATTTTAAAGAAAATAAAATAAGCAAATAAGCAATGTAAATTGGGGAAAAAATGATTTTCTAACATTTTTAAATTTGTAGCTTTGAAATAGCTTGCCTGCGTATCCCTTGGAATAGGAATAAAAACCCACACAGTTCTTCCTTTATGCGAGGGAGTTGATATGATTTTATGCTTGATTTTATCATGTTTTATTCTTTATTTTGATGCTTTACCAAATTAAAGAAAGGGAGAAAGGAGACAGATTTAAGAAATCTTAAAAAAAAAGACCAAGTTTAAGAATTAGTACCTTTTTCTTGCTCTTCGAGGAGGTGGCGATCAGAGTGCCTTTTCGAAATGGAGTTCCACCTTATGAAATGATTTGAGGAAGAAGGGGCAATCAGACTGCCTTTTCGAAGCGAAATTCCTCTTCAATGTAACAATTTTCTTAGGAAATACCTAGATTAATTAAAAATTAATTTTAAGGCTCCACAACACTGATTTTGTCTTTCTTTAGATCAAAGAGAACTAAAGAAATAAGAAAGATAGGTAAAAGAGGGAGAAAAGAAGAAATCAATTAGTGACAACTCAACCTAAAATAATTTTGGGGCCCAGAATTAGGTGAGGGAGGCTCTCTATTAATAATAAAGGCTTAGGGACCAGGTTTCATCATTTCTCGATGTGGGATTGATGAAAATATGCTAAAAAATGAAGTTGCCACGAGCATAAAGGAGAAGTGCCATCAGAGGGGGTGGAGGTAGCCTTGGCTGCCAGAGTGGCAACCCAAGCTGCCATCCCCAAGCCAAAGCTGCGCCGCCCCTTAAGGAAGGTGGCAAGGTCTCTCCCTTGGGGTGGCAGAGAGGGCTCTAGCCCGCTCTGATGTCTTTTGAGTCTGTCTGTGAATGGCTTGGATTCCAGTTAGTGTCGTTCGACTTGACACAAGGCTGAGGAGTTTAAAAAATTAGTGTTCACAATGCCACATAATAAAAATATAATAACCGTACGTGCAGAAGCTTTTTGTAGAACAAGAATAACAATAAGTTTTAACATCGCCTTTAGGCAATCTCTACTAAAGTAGAACCTGAAAAATTCACAGAAGAGTAATGAGTCTTCAACTCAATGAATTATGAATATGCCTTACCTAAGGTTCGTTGTTCAAAATCAGAAATCAGTATATATATATATATATATGTAT
>CANXYC010657572.1:0-19063 GCA_948193065.1 Aleurites moluccanus | reverse complement strand
ATATATATGTTATTAATTAATATAATTTTATATAAGGAATAATTAAATAAATATAATAATTAACCAAATATAATAATGGGTCCTCATGGGGACGGGGATGGGGATCCCCACAGGGTGGGGAATACACTCCCCGTCCCTGCTAACGGGAAGAATATATTCCCCATCCCCGTCCCCATGGAGAGACAAATCGGAGAATCCCCACCCCGTTCGGGGCAAATTTCCGCGTAGAACGGGGATTCCCTACCCCATTGCCATCCCTACTCAACAACTATGAAGACACATGTACAACCTCAATTTTATTATGACAGAAAATAATCAAAGACAAAAACAAATTGTAAATCAAAGACATTATTCAAACCGTATAAGTGAATAAAATGCACAATCAAAGAATAAATTACTGAACACATTTTTCAAGCAGAAAAAAATAAAGAATAAAGTAACATGAAATTAAATGAGTTAGAAATTAACACATACCTTGAATTGAAGATTTCTCTAATTGGGAAATGAGAACCCTATAACCTAGCCACCTATTGTGGACGACGAGTGAAGGAAAGAACTGTTAGAAGGAGATGTTGCAGTAGCTTAGGTTAGAGAGAGAGGAGAAGAATGAGAGAGTTGAAAGCTGAGAAAAGAACGAGAGACTTGAGAGCAAGTGAGGAAAAAGAATCCAAGATTGATTTTGTTATGATGAGTCAGCAATGCCATTTCACAATTTCATTAAGGGTAAAAATATCATAAAAAATAAAAAACTCTATTGAAAAATCTCAATGAAAAATAAGCTATACTTTTTAGTTTATTTTTCACTTAAAACACTTCTAAATTTTATTTTTTAAAAAACATTCAAATACTTCAATTTTCACTTAAAAATTAAAAATTTCTTAAAATAGCCCTTTCAAGTGATTATTACCCCTTTTTAAGAGGATGCAAATACTCTCTTATATAATTTATTAAAAATTAAATGTACGATGTGAGATTATTTAAAAAATGGATGTTAAAATTTTATTGACAAAATTAATATTAAAAATAAACTAGATTTATTAGGTGAGGTTTTAATCATGTTAATTATGCTTTATATATGTTGGATTGCATATTTTCCTCCTCCTGCTGCTGAAGTTTTAAGTATGTTTATGCATGATTTGTATGGGTTGCTCAATCCCCAATAAAATTATTTTATAATTTTTGTGCTCTCGACTTGTCCTATTTAGCACGTAAAAATCTCAAATCTCAATCAAAAAATTAATTGGAACAAAATATTACCTATAAGGCACTACAACTTTGAGAATAAGAACTATTAGAAAAAGAATTTCTCAAAAGCAATATCTTTTTGCTTCCATGTGCCGATGAATTGTACAATTTATTTATATTATATAATATTAATTTCTTATAATTTTAAGTTATACAATATAACCAATAAAAAAAAACTAAATATATATTTTTATAAAAATAGTATAAAAATAATAAATGTTATCTGCGCTTCTCATGCTTAAAATCCTAATTAAGACGAGCATAACATACTTCTCTCTCTATATATATTAAGAAATATTATTAATTTAAAAATCTTACAAAGAGAGAGTAGGAAGATATTTTTCAAAACAAAATATTACAAGGCTTTTCAAGTTCTGGCTCTTAAGATACAAAACACAACTATTTATAGAAATTTATAATGGACTGCGATGTCATTGCTTATATCATGACTAATATACCTTAGTTCAACCCTTTTAATTTCCTAATTAAACTGTATTTATAATACCCTAGAAAGTTATAACTCACATGCATGAATTAGTTTACAGTATATGGTTTAAAGGTATTGAAATGATGGGAAATAATTTTAGAGACACAGTTAGAAAGCAAACTAGTTACTTTTCCAGAAAGCCGCGGTGTCGGAAACACTGCCGAAAAATTAGCAGTCTGGTCAACAGAAGAATTTCTGAAGTTGACTAGGGGGTAAAAGATCAACATAATGCATGTGAAATTTTGGTAAAAAGAAAAAAGTGAAAATCATTTAGGAATACTGAAAAAGTAACAAATGGCAAAATCATAATTATAAGGAGCTTTAAGGTGCATAGTGGAAATTGGTCTGCTGGAGTTACAGAATGACTCTGAAACCATTTTTATAAATAAGTATAAATTAAAATAAGCTTATTGACTCCCCACATTGGAACCAAAATCCTGACAGAATTGTCATAATAAATTACAGAAGAATTTGGGGTCAAAGTGTAACTTATAGAAGTTTAGGGATTTAGTTATAATTTGCCAATTGATTTTTGTATATATTTTAACACTTAGAACGGAATTTTCATCTTCTTCTTTTTGTTCTTCCTTGGCCGAAACTCCATCATCCATTTCCTCCTCCATTTCTTCAATTTTTCTACCAAATTTCTTATGTAAATTGATAGAAAACTTAAGTTCAAGCCAAGATTAACCATTCTCCATCATCAATTTGATTGAAAAGCTAAAGGAAATCAAGGAACTAAGGCTTGAAGAATTCGGATCCTTCGCTCCATCAAGGTAAGAGGTTAGTTTGTTTAAATTTATGGTTTAATTAAATGATATTTAGGTTGAATTTGAAGGGTATGGTGTTAGATTGCATCAATTGATACAAATTGATGGAAATGCCTAAATTACTTAGCTTAATTGAAGTTGTAAGAAAGGGTTTGATGATTTAGTGTTAGTTTATGTTAATTGATGTTAGAATATAGCAATTGGTGGTTAATAGACAACTAAATAGTGATTAATTTGATGTAGAATTCAAGATTTGGCAAGGTTGTGCTATTTGGCTTATTTGGAGAATTGTGGTGGAATTGAATTTTTCAAAGTTATTCAGAAGTTTAGGTGAGTCTTATATGCATTAAATAATATGCCTAATATGTTAAAATTGAAATTTGAAACCATTCATGGAAATTGGATTTTGGACGAAATGATTAGTACTATTCATTCCCTTATATTTTGCTTGATATTGTCTTGAATTCCATAGCCATTTTGATCCAATTTGATGTTGTTTAATCTTGTTCTTTGATACCTATTGTGTTGTTGCAGATGTGGTTTGCTATTGATTCAAATGGACAAGTCAAATTTGCACCATAACCTAACCTATTAACTTGCCATTGTATGCCCACCAAGTGTTTGTGAAAATGCCTTGTTGTTTTGTCTTTGGCCTATTGCTTTTTATTTCATAGGCCTACCATTTGAATGTCATTGTCGCCAGTGACATTGGCATGCCAATTGGCCTACCGTTTTCCTTTGCCGAGCCAACTTTTGTTCCATGTCTTTGTTGATTACCAAACCAATTACCTTTGATTGTATATCATCTATATCAATGCCATTGATCTTATTGATAACGATTGATTGATATTGAGCTTATTGATATGGAGGATGCCATTGTTGCATAATAGTATCCATTGATATATTGCTTCCTTATATTGATCCTAATGTGGCTTGACAGAGTTGCCGATCCGACAGGGTAGTGGAAAAATATTGTTGGCGATGTGCACATTGTATTATTGGTGCCCTAGCTAGGAGGGGTTATGGTCCTGGCTATAAGACCTAATCAGTCTTATGCTCATTGATACTGATATGCTACTGGAGATTATATATTCGCATATAGTCCATACTGATTCTACTGGAGATTGTATGATTTCATACAGTTCATCCCTTTATCTGTCTTTCCATATGACACCGAGCTTATGTTATGTTATTTGACTATTCTGTAACCTGTTACTGATTCTGTATATTAATATCTTGACCTATTGGAACTATTGTTCCATTATTACCTATTGTTTATTTGATAATGCATATAGATTCACTAAGTATCTTATATACTCACCTTTTCTTTGTTTAACCATTTCAGGAGAGGAGTAGATTGCAGAATCCCGTCGTCTATCATCCGAGGATTTCTGCTTGCTGTCATTGATGTATATTTTCTAAATTTTGTATTTCGATGTTTATAATCTAGCTGCTCCATGGGGTATGTATAGGTTAGCTAGGAAATAAACATGTATATATGTATATGATGATATTATGAGTTATATGGTGATTATGTGATATGATATAATAACTGTTATAGCCAATCGCAGTAATTTATAGAATGAATTGCAGAATAACAGAATGAATGGTAATTAAGTAAAAATAGATAATTAATTGAGGTTTATAGATTATGCATGTGATATTGGGTTCTACAGGTGCCGGTCGTCATTAGCATCTCTCGCATCATAGGACCGTCGCGTTCCAGAAACGGATCGTGATAGTATTAAGCTCTCTCTCTCTTCAACCCTTTCTCTTCCTTCAAAATCATAGAAGGGAGGTATACCTGATCAACCACAATTCAAACCTCCTAAATTTCTTGCAGAATTCTCAACTAAGTTAGACTCCAATGATCTTAGATAAGATTCAAAAGAAGTTAGAAAGTTTAAGCATAAGACCTAGCAATATATATCAGTCACAAAATCAAGAAAAGAAAAAGACAAGGAAGAAGAAGAAATAATTGGTCAAACACGAATTCAATTTCAAGAAGAAATAATTAGTCAAATAGAAAATTAATTTCAAGAAGAAATTCAGCAGATTAGTAAAATATATCATAGAAGTGTAAGTACCTAAAGACTAAAAACTAAGAATTATTATCATATCAACCTCTCCAGATGTACAATTTGAAGAAAGATCTCAAATAATTTAGGTTAGATATGATGGAGAATCAATATGTGAATATAATTTAGATGGTCAAATTGCACATTGGGTTTTTAATATCCTTCAAGAGATGACCATAACAACATCTACTTAAAAGACTAAAGGAAATGAAGATACTAATATAACAAACCTCCCTATAGCTAGTTTTACCGAATAAAAGGTTAAAAGAAGGGTGGGATCATTTTATGACATCTAAAGAAAAAACAAGAATTCTTAATACCAAAAAGACTATAGTAAAGATTGAAAACAATCAACAAATTCATACTCAAATACATGATATTGTTAATACTCTTATTTATACTATTGTTAAGAGTTATGTAGGAGAGCCTCATTGTTTTCATACAATATCCTGAGAAGTCCTCATAAACCTGACCTTTCCCAAGTTCCAAGATTTTAGATGACATAAAGATGTATTTCTTACTAAAGCATACACTAGGACAGATAATAATCACTAGAGGTGGAATCGGTTCAGTTTGGTTAGTTTGATTTGAAGGGTTATTATCAAACCAAATCAATTTTTTCGGTTTGAAAATTTATTAAATCAAACTAAACTATTATTATAGCCAAATCATCGGTTTGATTCGACTTGATCATTTTCGGTTTGTCAGTTTCAAACTAAAGATATTTTTTATAATATTTTACCACAAGTTTGGAAAAAAACACTGATAAAGTATCAGTGATAAAAAAAATCCAAAAAATAGTTCAATGTACAACACATAAATTTTCTATTTCATTAATTAATACACTCAAAACTTGTATTTTTTTTCAAGAATTATACTCTTTTTTATTTATTTTTAGTTAATTTTCATGAATGATCATTTTTTAAATTTTAAATTTATATTAGGTTAAAAAATATGTGGTTATATATAAAATAAAATCAAATATATTTAATTGTTGTAATATTGAATGGGAAAATGATAATTTTTTTACTTAAATTAATTCATAGGTATATATCTATATATACAAAGTATAGGAACTATACAAGGAAACTAACCCGAATTCGTACATTCAAGCCACTGATTTTATTTCCACCAAGTGCCAAAATCTTGGAGGGAGGAGCACTTTGTATGGTAATGAACGTGAAGTACCAGTAAACCCATGAATTTCCTCTCTGCTTAAAATTCCAAAATTTGATTTTAAACATAATGAGCATGAACCTTGAGTAACATTCATTAATTTTCCTCTATCCAAAATTTCTTAAATAGAGTTTCAAGTATAAGGAGTATGAAAAATCTAAGTAATACCCTTGAATTATCAATAACGAGCATTACCCCTCTGATAATGAGTATGAATTTGCTCTTTGTCTAAATTTTTTAAATTTAAAAAATTAAATTATTGGTTTGAAATGTCTGTTAAATACCCATAAATCATGCCTTAAAGCTAAAATTCCAATAATGAGCATGACCTATAAGGTAATGCCTGTTACCTATCAACGGTTATAAAAAGACCTTCCTTCTTTTCAACAGTCACTACTTAGCCAAAAAAAATTTCTTCTTTTCTTAAGCTTTCAAGTCCTAACTTAGCTGATCTCCACACTAAAAACCATCAAAGAATTCTCCATATTGAAGAAAATGGTACAAGAAACAATCATAACTCCTCATAGTTCTCATAGATTCCAAGCTAAAGAGATAAAGGTAATTCTTTCATTTACACCTATAAGCATGAATGGGTATAAATATCTTTATAAGAGTTATTTAGGAGTCTTAGGTGGTCATTTATGAGTATTTATTGCTTGCATTAATGGTTGGCTAATAAGATAAGAGTATTAATAGCATTTATGATGAATAGTAATATGAATAATGAAATTCTTCTCTACCTTCCATAACTCTTCTTTTAATGGTTAAAGTGGAGTTAATTAGAAACCATTTATCTAAACTTTAGCAGACCTAGAATTATAAGAATCCAACTTAAATCTTCATTAGTTAGAAAACCCTAATTTTGAGGTTATTATTGTATATTAACTATAAGATGAAATTGAGTTGAAAAGATGATAGTAAAGGTGTTTATAAGTTAGTAAGACATATTCTATGATTAAAAGCTACGATTGCATGAAACACATCAAACCCTAATTTGAGACCTTAGGAGTATGAAATGACTTTGTTACTCAAGTTAAATACAAGTTAAATAATGTTACATATGATGTTTATGGGTATACTTAAAGATTGTAAGCGACTTACCTATGATTATATATTGAACTTGAGATAAGAACCTTCTTATACTTAAGGAAGTTAATTGGACATTCATATGGCTTTATTATAAGAATGAGATTATTTAAAATTAAACTTATGGGCATGTTAGATTAAGATTAGTGTACATAAGTAGGGTTAAAGTAGTTGAATCTCATATTATAGGATATGAGTATAAAAGGAACTAAGTGTTGATTATAATAGTTAAGTTTCATTATGACTCTTTGAATGGTTTATAATGCTATGGCAATGTATGTTGATCTCTTATAGCTCACAAAAGAGGCAAGAGTGACGTTGGACCATCCTCTTGGCTAACGGTTAGGAATGACTTCTTTGTTTCTTTTGGTTGAGATGAACGAAAAACATACTATTATACTCACCTTTTCATTATAAGACATTTCATTAAATGTTGCATGTTACCTAATAGTTCCTTCTATAAAGCCTTATTGTTCATTTTAAACTTTGATTATATCCTTTAAGTTTTATTGACTATATATGATTAATGATATTATGATACTCTGATTACTCAATAGGCTTTCTCTAGTTAATATATAGTAAAATGACAGAAACCTCCAAATTGATAAGGGTAAATAATCAGACTACGTGCATATGGTACTTGCATATAAGGTATATTATCTAACTCTACCTAAGGGAGTATTTTACCCTAATCATAGGACTTATCAATTTTGCATCAAAGTGAGATCATTTCATTATGCTATTGATCTCATCTCTGTTGTCTAGACTTTATTTATGATGATTATGTTTTTGATACTTTGTAATAGATTTCTATCAAATTGTTATATTATGATATTTTTTTTTTTGATAAACCAATTTATTTAAAAGGCCTTATCTCATTTATGTATCCTATAGATCATATTACCCTTATTTTATTATTCTGATTATTGATAACTAAATGAATGTTTATTTCTACCACACATTTGTCCTATAAGATAATCCTTATGGTACTAAGCCCTTAAAGGTATGATAGTATATTCTCTACTCATTGAGTTTACTTACCAATAGTTATTTATAATTTTCAAGAAGCGGGTAGTGGATAGTATAGATTCCTTACTACTTATTCTTCATCAGGAAACTTTAAATATCCATGTATATTTTCGACTCTTGGAGATTATATTTTTGTCTAGTAGCTCCATGGTAATATTTTGGGGATATTGATATTGTTCTGTAGATTTTACATGTGATCTCATATATAAATTATATGTATTTATTCATTATATTTAGAGTACTGTATTATTATTTATATTTAATTCGTGATGATGCCTTGGAAGCTGTGAAATATCCTAAGTGGTTCCCTATATGGTTAATGATAGTACATGTGTATGAATGAGAGTTTATGGTATAGTTATGTTATGCTATCAAGTCATAATCTTATAGTTAGGTCCAAATTTTGTTGTTACGATATTAGAATATAGTTCTATAGGTAGCTGTTAACCTAAAGCTTACTCATGCCTTAGGATAGTCAAAGCCCTAAATAGAATGTGACACATATGATCCTAGGTTCATCATTGTGATCCGTCCATAATGCAATAATCTGATACATTCTCTCCATTATTGTTGACAAATGGGTTATCAAGTATGCAAAGGTTTTTCAATCATTTTTTTCAGTAATTGAACAATACAGTCAGATATCTCACTCATCTTGTTTTGCAATCTCAACAACTTTGTAAAACTCTTCTTTCATCTTCTTAACCCTCTTCATTTCATTTGAAGTAAGAATGATAATGGATTGAATTTGAGTCGGGTTTTACAAAACTCAAATCCTACCCATTAATAAATAAAAATACCCACCCCACTTCGGATGGGGACGGACGGATAATATATATTTATATATTTTTTTATTTTTATCTTTTCTATAAAAATTATATATTTTTTATGTATTATTTTCAGATATCTATACAATATAATTTATATTTCACATAAAAAATAAATATAAAATAAATATATATAATATAAAAAATAAAAATATATATAATTAGTCGGGTATTACTAATATTCGACCCTGACTCAAGTTTAAAATAAAAAACATTTCCCGCTCTATTTACAAAACGGGGCAGAATTGGCACCCGAGGAGGTGGACAAAATTATCAACTTGTTATGAACTTTAGGTAAATCTTTGCACTTTCTATTCATTATATATTTTTCAAGAACACTTTAAATATCTCTTGTACCAAGAATTCTTAAAATTTTCTGCAACTATATTATATATCACCTATACTTTCTTTATAAACTACATTGAAGTTAACACGCTTTACCTCATCCTAATCCCTTATCACATGTTCAACAACCTGGTGTTTGACCTTCTCGCCTACCTTCTTCGACCCCTTCTTCTGTGTACATCAATTTGTCTAGCTCCAAATATACCAAGCACATAATGTTGTTTGTCAAAACCTTCGTCAATTGTTTTTCAAACAAAAGCGAAATCTTGCAAACAATGTTATTATTTAAACTTATAAAATTTTCAACAGCTTCTTTCCCAAACATTTCACTTAACGTTAAGGTATATTGCTCAACAAATAGCTTCAGAGTGCTCCTGTATAACCATCAAATAAGTATGCATTGATGCTTTCACTCCTTTGAGTTGAAGACATACCACCCCAAAATTCACTCTTCACATAAGACGAAACCCATTTCTTATGTTCAAATACAAGCTGTTTTTTATTCCCAGTTTTTGGCTTCTTTTTGCGTTGTGTACTGGTGTTATTGGAGAATATCCTTTCTCTTCCCTTTTAATAAAGGGTTTCTGGTTTATACATACAAAAAATATTATCTGTTCCACTGTGCTGTCAAACTCATAGAAAGAGACAAAAGGAATCGGCATACCTAAAAGAAATAGTGAAGGCAAGGAGGAATTTATTAGATTTGAAATTTAAGGGATACCGAAAGTTTGAGATGCAAATAGTAGTTTTGTATTGTCACAGCATATGTTTCGTGCATTTGATTTAGAAACTTTATCACCAATAACATCTTTTAACTTAAAAGCCAAACCAAAGTAATAGAATTGGATTTAAATACTCATTCATTCATCATAAATCAATCAAAATTGACAATTAGATGAGGTGACAGATACTTAAACACTTTCTCAGTTTCAGCACATATATATATATATATATATATATGCTGATATCTTTCAAGGATATGTAGAGTGCAAAGTGTAGGAAATTTTGAATTCAGCTCTCAATCCATTGGTAAATTTGCAAGAGTGAGATTGAGTTTAGAGAAGGAAAAGGTTTGCCCTCCATTAATAAGATATAACTAATAAACTTGCCAAGTCTCCAAGTGAAGAAAGTTTGTATCATTTAATCATTTATTGCTAAGTGCCATCAATGAATTATACCAACTCCAACCTAATACTTGCATGAAAACGAATGTCTTGTCAATAAGGATTGGGATATTTTAATAGAGAGTTGTAAAAAATTTAAACGGACCTCTAGTTGGTGTGGAAGAAAAGATTTGAAAGTGGTTGCTGAAGTAAATAACAGGGTGTTTAGCTGGAAATAGAATTTTGAAAATAAGATTAAGAAAACGCTGTCTTAAAAAAACTATTTAATTTATTTATTTTTATTTTTTATTTTTAAATTTTAAAACAGCGTTTTATTTTTACATCCAAATATTAAAAAAACTGTTTAATATTTTTTAAATTTTAAAACGTTATTAATATACCAATTTTAAATAAATACAAACACTTCCATAATAATGTGGCGAAAATGGTATTTGGATAGATCTATTGTAAGTATATATTGTGAATTATAATAATAAACAACTTCTGGTGAAAGATTGAGAAATACAGTGAAACATATTTATCGAAAAATAAATAGTGGGTGAATAGTGGTAAGGGCAGGGTATTAAAAATCCATTATTTGAATGCCCTTTTTTAATTATTGACTTATTGCTTCATGATACTAGTGGGGTGACTATTTTGGTGTTCTTTTGGTGTAATTTGGAGGTTTTAACTTTTTTTAAGCCTATTAGTCTAAAATATTTTGAATTTTTGGATTTGTTTTTATAATTATACTATATTATTTAAAAGTAGATTATAATACTTCCAACTTCTAAAATTATTTATAATTATATCCTTGGCCAAAATTAATATTTTGAGTTTTTTCTCTTATAATGACATCCCATATGAATTAAAAATATAAAAGAAATATTATTATTTAGCCCTTTATATTTTATATTTAGTCTAAACTACAACTTTACCTTTTTTTTTAGAAAACTAATTAAACAGTATATTATAGGGGTATTTTGGGGAGCTTAAAAGCAAGTTGATTTCAAGCTAATTGAATGTTTGATAATTAATGTCAAAACTCATTTCTGGCATAATTTTGTCTTCAAACATGATTTTTTTTTTTTAATTATCATAAATAATTTATTTCAAAACTCATTTTAACAAAATCTATTTTGGCAATTGAATTGTCAAACACTCACAATA
This sequence comes from Aleurites moluccanus, assembly GCA_948193065.1. Classification (NCBI taxonomy): domain Eukaryota; kingdom Viridiplantae; phylum Streptophyta; class Magnoliopsida; order Malpighiales; family Euphorbiaceae; genus Aleurites; species Aleurites moluccanus. The sequence continues at coordinate 7,747 of CANXYC010657572.1, read as the reverse complement.
TTTTTTTCGCTAACAAAATAGTCATTTGTTATTAATTAAAATATGTTTAATAGTAGAAATTTAATAAAATACACTTGATTATAAGAAAAAAAAACTCAAATTAATTAGTGATTTAATTTTTTAAATTCGTCTAGTTAGGTCCAAAATTAGTTTTAATATATAATTAAGTTATATTTTTTTTATATAGTTTTTAGTTCAATGTAACTTAATTTTTCTTTTAAAAATTTTAAAAAGTACTTATATATTCTAATAATTTAAAAAATTATATTTTAAGTAAGAAAAATTATATATATTTCAAAATAATTAAAAGAAATGTTAGATATTTTTTGATAGGGTAGAATTTATTTTGTTATTTATAATAAAAATATACTTTTTATATTTAAAATATATAGAATAACTTTATATTTAAAAAAAAAATTGGTGAAATTTCAAAAATTAACATTTAATATGAGTTTTTATTCAAAAAGGAATAAATAAAAAAAATATACAGTAGTTTATTAGATTTTATAATCACATAATATATACAAGAGTATTTTGATATGTTTTTATTCACTTACGAAAAATTTTAGTTATTTAAAAAAGAAAAATTATTGTGTTAAGAAAACAAATACAAGCCACTATTTAATTCATTTATAAAAAATGGAGAGATAAACTTATTAATTAGATTAAATATGAGAAATTAAATAATAATATATTCTTTATAATTTAATATATGTCATATGTCATTAGGAGAGAGAAAAGAGAAAATTTTAGAGTAATTTTGTCTAAAAAATATAATTATAATAATTTTAAAAAATTTAGAATATAACTCTTTTTCTAAAGAATAGGACGAAGATAATAATCAATAAACTTATATATATATATAAAATAAAATATAAAAAAATATCATATAATTTGGGTCGGTTTCATTTTGAGATTTATAAAATTATTTTTTTTACAAAGCATGATTTAAGGTTACTGCTATTAATAATTTAGTGTTCGGATAACTCACGCCGCTAGTCAATAGCGATGTGGCGCTGATATGATGCCTGTGAATTTCACTTAATTAATTTGTATTATATATGCACCACATAAATGAATGAAATCCACGTGGATATTTACATATGATTTAAAAAAAAAATAGAAAATAAAAAAGAAAATATATTATATTAATTAAAACCCAGAATAAAAAAAATCACCTAGAATTAACAATTCGCGTCCTCATCTTCGTCCCCATCCTCATCCTCATCCCCATTCTCTTGTCAGATCAATTTCTTGTTTCAAATTTCAAATCAACAAAATTTTTTGTCTCGAATCCAGGCACTCCTAACTAGTGAGCTCACCATCCAGCAGATCAGGAAAGTCCGGTGTCACCCCCTCTTTCTCTCTCTTTAATCGATGACTTCCAGCACGGCGGTCTTCGCCTCCACAAATGGACAACTGCCTATGACTCACTTCCTCTCTTCTCGATCACGCCCTCTCCTCTCTCCTTAAAAGGGATTTTCCTATCTAAATCCTTATTGTCTTCCTCAAAGAGTTTTCCAAAACGTTTTCACTGAAGAATCCCAATTGAACCGTCTCTTCAACGGCCTCCGCGCCATTATTCAAGCTCCTCTTAATGGGGTCGCTATTACTCTTCTCCTCAAAGAGTAGTTTATGGTCTCTACTACTTCCATTTTTTCATCCATTGACGCTCTCAACAAGTTTCTCATGCAATGCATTGAGGATTTGGTTGAGCTGCTGCTCATTATAATTCATCGTCCCAATCATGGGCTCGACTGCCAGACTTGAGCTATTACCTGTGAGTGGTTAGGCGAATTGGAGAAATGTTACCATTGTTTGCTTTCAAGTGTTGCTGGCCATCTCTAGAGTTTGTGTCAAAGTGAGATAACTCATATCTGTCAGTTTTACCTCTTGTTGTTACTATAGTTGATTATAATATTGTTAATCGTCTGGCTGTTGAGAGAGACAGAGTGAGGGATTCATTTAGTTTTGTTGAGTTGATTTAATAATTTTGTTAAGTATATTATTGATGGGCAGTTTTAATGATTTTGTCAAATGATCCATTTTGTTTTATTTTTCTGTTTTTAATTTTGTTAAATTCAAATTTATTTTTCACATGAATTTTTATTAATTTATATTTATGAAAATTAAAAAAATATATTAATGAGATCCACAAACACCACATCAACGCTACATCATTAAGAATTGACAGTATTAGTAAGAGAGACTTTAAATTATTAATAACGATAGCATCAATATAAGCAAGCGTAATATATGAGAACCAATATATAAACACAACCACACATGCGTATAAAAGCAAAATATCATCCACAATATAAACAAAAATATAATAGATATTATGCTATTACATGCATAATGGCTAAAACAAAATAATAATCTGCCATAATGTACTTGAAACATGCAATCAAATTGAACTAAAGTAATTAAAGCTAGAGTAAATTGTTCTTGGTTGAGAGATAGTTGACTGAAAAGGTATAAGGAAAAGAAGAGATAGGATCAATCGGCAGAAAGGGCATCAAGAATACGTCTTTGCACATTCCCATGAGTGACAATCTCATCGAATAAGTCATCCAAGCGATCATTAAATTTTCTTTCCATTTCATCCAAATATTCATTGACCTTTCTCATGAATGTGGGAATGTTAAATAGCCTTGATGGAGTTTGAGCACTCCAAAGTGCTTCAAGCTGCTGCGTAATCTTCATTATCATTCATAGAATGTTATGTTAAAGACATAGGGACAACATTTGGAACAAGCTCATGGAGCATTTTTGATGCCGATAGAATTTTCTCTTGACAGTTCAATCTTGTATTTCTCATATGAAGCTGTTATAGATCTACAATAATTGAGATATAGATACCAAGAGTAATTCTTCCAAATGAACTGAAGGCCACATCTCTGAAAAAGCCTAAATTAACCGTGGAGCTACAATAAATGTATTGTTGAAAGCAATCCTACTCAGTGCAAAAACATCTTCCAGACTTACGGAATCAAAATTTTATATTTTAACAAGCACTGAGTAGGCAATAAATCTATATAGAATCCTCAAATGAATATTCCGTAGCATAGAGACATGACTAGTGAGACATCGAAAATATCTTGTCCAGTGAGATGACTCCAAACAAGATTAGGGTTCCAACCAGGCGGTACACTGGAATGTCTTTCTGATGTCATACCAAAAAGATTAATAATATCTTTCTTTGAGAGAGATCTAGACATACCTTTGAGTCTAGAAAGCATTGACCCATTTTGGTCAATTTTCAGACTTGTCAGAAATTCATACACTAGATTGGTATATATAACTTTACTAAAAAATATGAAGTCAAAGTTCTTAAAGAAACGCATAGAATACTCTCTTTATCACGACCCAAACTAGGGCCATGATCGGTTTATAGTTAAACTGCAATCTAGCCACATAAACCTGATAGTGTCACTACAAATAAACACATATACTCTTATGATGCCATAAATTTAAGAAGTCTAATTTGAAATTTATTTTATCCTAAATACTTTAAATATATATAAAAAACTACAATTAAAGAAAATTCAAAAATATAATTATTTAATTGAATAACAAATAATAATCTTGCTAAGCCAAAATAATTAACAAATAACATTAAATGAATAATCCAAAAAGAAGTTCACAAAAATTCTAAGTCCGGAAATCATCTAAAACCTTAAGAAATATGATGTTCTAAACCTGGCGTGGCTTCAAGGATGAAAGAAGATAGTAGCCTTGCCAATAATGACTAATTTGCAAAATAAAAGTCTATAGAGAAATGAACATACACCACATTGCTCAATGAGAATATATGAGGCATAGAACTTCCTATTCATATTACTCATATTAAATTATAGATACACATCAAAAAGAAATTTCAAACATTTCACAGAGCATCCATGACAATACCACAATTTATATTCAATTAAAGTTTTAAATTCAACTATCAACTTCTCATTCACACACACACACACACACACACACACACACATATATATATATATTTACAACCAGCATTTAAGAAATAATAACACATTAAGCATAATGAGAAAGACCTTGTCAGACTTGTCAAATAACATATAAGGTATTAAGCCCAAGTACCATTTATAAATGGGGCACTGTAAACAGGTTTGGTACACATATAATATATGAGGCATTAAGCCTAAATACCATTTTTAAATGGGGCACTATAAACAGGCCCAGTACACATATAACATATAAGGCATTTCAGCCCGAATCATATAATAGCTCACATATTACCCAATTGCACTATGGGAAGTCCAAGTCATGGTCTTATCTCAACACAATAATGCAAATATAACATATCAATCATTTAAGCACATATCGAGTAATTCACAGTAGTAGTCAAATACATACACACATAAAATATTTTGTTTCCTAACTTCTAATATAGAACACACAACAACAATTAATTTTATAATAATTAATTATTTATTCAATTACCATATATAGCACACATGTTCTCACTTGATTGCAAATTAATCAAATAACAACAGCTCTTATCATTCTTGTTCTACAGATTAGCCAAACCTCCACTTGAATAAATATATAATATATTAACAACTCTACCTAATATCCTAATGGTAATATGCATTAACACATTTAAATATTATATTCTATATGATATACAAATGATATGCGACTCTACACCCAAATTCAAGTTTTTTCAATTAGTATCCATTGTGACATCAGAGACATAATATATTCTAAACTCCCAAAAATAACTCCAAATTAAAATAAGTTTTAATAATATATAGATAACATATCAGTGAATATGTCCTCTAAAAATCTGCTCATTTAAATTCCATTAAGACTACCAAAATAAGTTTTAAATATGGTTGTCATTTAAATCGACTAAATATTAACAGCAACAATTTAACTCCATAACAAATCTATCTTAAAATTTTTCAAAAATTCTAAAAACAATACAAAACTTAATTGACATTTTAAGTATACTTCAGTAAAATTTTAACCAAAATGGACGTCGTTTATACCCTCAATTAATTATTAAAATGGACAGTCACTATAATTTATTTAATAAAAATTGATCCTACCGTTGGATCGCTCCAAAATTTAATTATATAAAACTTAATATTTAGTAGACCACCATATAAAAAATTTACCATTAAATTTTTCTCCAATATTCAATTATCAATTTTCTAATTAACTGATAATGCATACTTTTAATCCATTACCTAGCCATAATTTAAATTCCCACTAAAAAGAAATTAATTCCACAATTAATTTAATTATTCCATGAACTAAAATATCTCCAGAACTTAACATAGCTCTAAATAATATTTAACCTAATTATAAACAAAAATACCAAAAGAATCTCACAAAATAAAATCCTTGTCTATTATAAATAAATATTTATTTTCCTTTGATAAACTCCAAATCAATTTTCAATAATCAAGTAATCAAATATATGATTTAATTATAATATAATAAGAATTTATTTTGATTGCTTACCTTTAGGAAATATTTCAAAATTGAGAATGAAACTCTAAAATTCACTGTCAAAATAATTTCCAACAATAAATTTGTGCCACTCTTGGGATGGTGATTGTAAACTTTCTCTAATCTCTACTGAAGACTTTATTTTGTGTTTTTTTTTTTTTGTTTTTTTTATTTGCCTAAAAAAAAATCAAGATTGCTTGCTAAATTAATAAACATCGTGACGGCTCACAACTATAAGTACATTTATATAGAATGTTAAATAACCTAACCTACTATCCTAACCTACTATCACGGTAATGTTGTTATTATCTTTATTATTATTATTATTATTATTATTATTATTACTAGACACAACACACACGACACTCAAACACCTATACACATACTTTTAAAAATATACATTTAAATGTATATATTTATAAATTTATTTTTTTATTCCAATTAATTATTTTAAAATAAAATACTTTTGATTTAAAAATAGTCAAAGTTTTTATAATTTAACCTCCTTATTAAAATTTTGTCCTCAAAATTTCTAATACTTAATAATAAATTAATACTGCTATACATATCCTACAAATAATATATATCATATAACTAATAGTAAAACCAATATATCCTATAACTACAAATGGCAATAGAAAAATAGAATGAACAAATGATAATAGCAAAAATAAATGATCAATTATGACAAATGAACAAGTGATGAAATATGCAGATTTTCACACTCTCATTTTAGGAACAAGTTTAGACACTTCAAGAGATGTTGCACAAACAGAATATCCAGGAATAATTTCTCTTTGAGACAAAGCTTTATACCTTTTTCTTTGTAGATCGAAAGAGAAAATAATGCCATGATCCTGTTCCATCAAGTTTTCACTTGAAGATCCCTTCTTAGAAGTCATTTGAGAGATGCAGAAGGGATTTAAATTGAAAAGTTAAAAATATTGATTGATTTGTCTTTCTAAAAGCGACGATGCCCTTTTATAATCCCGCATTGTAACGATCATTATGTGAGTAATGACCATTATGCCTAAGGTTATAATGAGTGTTACCAAGTGTAACAAGTGTTACTTTGGTTTCTGCCTGATTTATGAATAATGGGCATTAGGCACGAGTAATAGGCATTACGCTTGGTTAAGACAGAAGGCTGGGGAATTTTTATCATTTAACCACTTATAACTCAAATACATGTTCATAATCTTTCATGAAGGCCAAATTTGACGTATAATGAGATCATAATGACATAACACATATAATGCATATCAAATATATCTCAAATATCTCAAAATGCAATAACTGATGCAAAGCTTCATATTATATGCATATAATCATCACAAATCATCAAGTCATGCAACAAGCTATTATTTTCACCATAATATATATATAATTCATACCTAGTGGTATCAATCATACCTAGTTCCCTTCTTATGAAATGAAAAGCTTCTTTATCTAAGGGTTTGGTGAAGATGTCAGCTAATTGTTGCTTTGTTTTTGCGAACTCAATGTTAATGTGACCTTTGCAAACATGATCCCTAAGAAAATGAAGTTTAATGTCTATATACTTAGTGCGTGAGTGGTGAACTGTATTTTTGGAAAGATTAATGGTACTTGTATTGTCACACTTTATAGGTATGCAATTTAAAACATATCCAAAATCTTCTACTTGTGTTTTCATCCAAATAAGTTGAGTATAAAAATTTGCAGCTGCTACATATTTAGCTTCGGTGGTAGATAACATAATCGAGTTTTGCTTTTTAGAAAACCATGAAACAAACATATTTTCCAAAAATTAACAAGTACCACTAGTGTTTTTTTCTATCAATTTTATATCCACCATAATCCGCATCAGAAAAACCATAAAGATCAAATGAAGATCCTTTAGGATACCACAAACCTAAGTTTAGTATATCCAAAAGATATATCATTATTCTTTTAACTCCGACTATGTCACGGCCCGTTTCTAGATCGCGACGGTCCTAGGGCACGGGTAGACTTAAGGTCACCAGAAACCCGTAGAACCCATTAAACAGTCTATTCAATCAATATTAATTCATTAATCAATACTTAAATCCTATTATTACTTATAAATTTTACAGAAAATTTGCTAGAGTTTCCTTTGTAATTTTAACTTTATTTCCGACCCAAAATCGGGTCTCTCAAAAATTACACAGCCTACATTAAAATTTTTTTTACACTCCCAATAGTTTGCCAACCTTATACCCTCAACTTCACAGTTCAACAGTCATACATAGCACTTCTAAAT
>CANXYC010657495.1:0-18883 GCA_948193065.1 Aleurites moluccanus | reverse complement strand
CCATTGGTTAATCAAAGTCAATATTGATGGCTATAGCATACATTTGCCACACCAAATCCAAAACCAAAGCTAGTAATCCTATACATTGTGCTTATGATAGCAATTTTGAAACCTATTCATCTAACCATCCATTTCTTCATCGTTTGATCCAATGGTTAGATTTAATCAAGCCTAAATTAATGTCATAAGGTTGCATACATAATATAATTCCATATCTCAAAGGAAAAGACCATAATTCCCATAGTTCAACCGAAGCACCTCAATTGAGCAGCTTACCCGGCACAATTTTCAATCGGGTTTATTTCTCCATCAAATCTTCAAATAAATTAAATAAAATCATTTTCAAGTCCTAATTTTCTTTTCTACCTTCAAATATCATACTAATTCCATAAAAACTTGAAGGGGTGTGAAATTACCATTTTACCCCCAGTTCACAAAATTTCAAGTTTTCCCGATTTCTTCCTAACAGCCTTTGATGCACTTTTACATATGTAAAACTGTTTAAAACATGCATATTCATTCAATTTAAACATAAACATGCATCATACATATCATATAAACAAACAAGGAATTCCATTAAGTTTGCCCGTTGAAGCTTATGTTCTAAGCCTTTAGACTAGGGTGTTGCAGAAGTGCAGCATAAAGACCCCTCGTAAACCTGCTGATTACATCAGCCTTAGTAGGTACAATGTGAGTAGCATACCTACTCAACCTGATAAACTCCTCTGCATACTCCTCAACGGATCTATCCCCCTGCTCCAACTGCTCAAACTGAATCAAATTATGGGTCTTCACCCCCTCAGTGATGAACTCATCAATAAGCCCCTGTCGAAACTCAATCCATGTAGGTGGATGTTCACTATATAATCTGGGCTCCATCCTCCTCAAGAACCAAGTCCAAGCCTTCCCTTTTAATAACAGTCCAACAAGCTCTACTGCTCTTAACTCAGAATAAGGTAGTCTCCTAACTACCTTTTCCACCTCCTCCAGAAAGTCTACTAGGTCACTGCCTCTGTCGCCCCTAAACTATGGTAAGTTTAGCTTCAGAAAGCTAAACATGGATATACCACCCTCCTCAATCACTCTACGACCTCTTTGTACAGCAGGCTCCCCAGGAACCCCTACTGGCTGCATAGGAGCCAGTGCAACTGGAACTGTCTCTGGTGCCATAGGTGGGGGCACTACTACTGGAACTAGTGGTGACGGTACATACTGATGTTCCTGCCTCAAATCAGCCATATCTCTACGTAACTCCATCAATCCTCTCATTATCTCAACTCTCCAGGGATTGTCGCCCCTCTCTGCATCCTCTGTAATCCGTCAGAATTTGGACAAACCCTCTGAAACTGAAATCTCCCTCACCAAGGACTCATTAGAGGCAACCTCTACCTCACTAGTATCTCTGTCCCTATCGTCGGGCATCTCTATAATCTGTCAGAAAAAATGAAAACATACTCAGAATATAACAGAAACGCAGAATACTAACATATAACATACGATAACAGCAAAAGACGGCAAAGGAAATCCTATGATCCATGGTTTACTTAATTCTACCCTATTCTGTACTTAATCACTATTTCTTTGTAATTCAGGTACTATTCATCTGTAACCTAGAACTCCATCGTCTGTAACCTAGAACTCCATCGTCTGTAACCTAGAGCTCTAATACCACCTCTGTCACGACCCGTTTCTGGATTGCGATGGTCCTAGGATGTGGGAGATGCCAATGGCGAGCGGCACCCGTAGAACCCAGTATCACATGCATACTCTATAAGCAATAATTTATTATTCATTTTACTTAATTATCATTTATTCTGTCATTCTATAATTTTTACTGTAATTTAACGCAATTGGTTATAATAGTCATTATATCATACCATATACTCATCATATATAATATAATATCATCATATATATATATAAATGTTCATATCCTAACTATCCCATACATACCCTATGGAACAGCTAGATTATGAACATTAAAATACAGAATTTAGAATATATACATCAAATGACAGCAAGCAAAAATCCTCAGATGACAGACAATGGGATTCTGCAGTCTACTCCTCTCTTGAAATGGTTAAACAAAGAAAAGGTGAGTATATAAGATACTCAGTGAATCTATACGCATCGCATGTCAAATAGGATGGAATAATGTTATATAATGATAAAGGAACAATGGAACAGTATAATCATGTTGGTTTACAGAATTAGTATCAGAAACTAACAGGAATATCAATGGTCATATCAAAGGTATGGAATCATATGGTAAGACAGATATAGGGCCCTGAAACACGTAGATTATGTGTAATCACACAATCAATCATATATCAAGTAATCATAAGATGAATCAGGTCCTATGGTCGGGACCAATAACCCTTCCCAGCTAGGGCATCAATATTAATGTGCACATTGCCGACAGTATATACCCACTACCTTGTCGGAGCGGCAGCTCTGTCAAACTACATTCAGGTCAATACAAGTGAACATCATATCAATAGACACCATTATGCAACAATGCTATCATCAGTGGCATTAAACTCAATATCTTTCAAATCAAATGGCACATGAATTAATGGCATCGCAATATACAATATACAATCAATGATAAGGGTTATAGCAAACAACAAAGGTATGGAACAAAGGTTGGTTCGACAAAGGAAAATGGTAGGCCAATTGGCATGCCAATGTGGTTGGCAACGATAGCATTCAAATAGTAGGCCTATGGAATACAAAGCAATAGGCCAAGGCAAAAATAACTAGGCATTTTGTCAAACACTTGGTGGGCACAAATTGACAAGCCAATAGGTTAGGTTTTGGTGCAAATTTGGCTTGCCCACTTCAATCAACAACAAACCACATTGACAACAACATAATAGGTATCAAATAATCAAGATTAAACAATATAAAATGGATCAAAATAGATAAAGAATTCAAGGCAAAAATCAAAGAAAATGAAGGTCGTGAATAGTATCAACCCATTCGGCCAAAACAAGAAATTTTCATATGAATTCCAACGATCAATATAAGGTATTGGGAATATTATTTGATGCATATAAGACTCACCTAAACCTTCCAAATGCTTTGGAAAATTGATTTCCACTCATTTTCCTCAAAGAAGGCAATAAGCACAACTTGTGTCAATTTGATTTTCTACACCAAAACAACCATCAATTAGTTACCTAATAGACTCCAATTAACATATTCTAACATCAATTAACATTAACTAACACTAATTCATCAATCCCTTTCATACAACTTCAAACAAGCTAGGTAAATTAAGTTTTTCTACTAAAATGCATCAATTGATGCAATCTAACCTAAAACCCATTCTATTCAACCTTAAAATCATCTAACTAAGCCATAAAATTGAACAAAAAAAATTGGTTACCTCTTGTTGATGCTCTAGCCGAAATCTTTGAAGAGTTTTTCCTTGAATCCTTTTATTCTTCCAAGCAAATTAATGGTGGCAATTGAAAGAACTAGGTTTGTAGTTAGATTTTCTATCAATTTTCTTAAGGAAATTTGGTGGGAAGATGAAGAAATGGATTGGAGAAATGAAGAAGGGAGGTTCGGCCACTTTACAAAAGGAAGAAGAAGATGCAAAAATTTTCTAAGTGTTGCCTTTTATACTAAAATCATATGGCAAATTATATTTTAGTCCTTAAACTTCCAAGTAATTAGGTTTTGACCCCAACTTCTTCTGTAATTTATTCTGTCAATTTTGTCAGGATTTAGATTTCAATGTGGGAAATCAATAGACTTATTTTAATTTATACTTATTTATAAAAATAGTTTCAGAATCATTTTGTAACTCTGACTGACCAATTTTCACTATTCACCTTAAAGTTCTATTTATTTACGATTTTGCCATTAGTTACTTTTTCAGTGTTCCTAAATATTTTTCACTTCTTTCTTTTTACAAAAATTACACATGCATTGAGGTGATCTTTTTCCCCCTGGTCCAATTTTGAAATTCTTCTGTTGACCGGACTGCTAATTTCTCGACAGTGTTCCCGACACCGCCGATTTTAGGAAAAGTAATTAGTTTATTTTCTAACTGTATCTCTAAAATTATTTTCCATCATTTCAAGACTTTTGAACTACATACTGAGAATTAATTCATGTGTATATGTTAAGACTTCCTAGGGTATTACAGTTGGCTACATAATTCACTTCTTTGACGACAGTTGTTGATAGGGCTACACAGATGGAAGAGAAGTATAAGACGGAGAGATCAAAGAGGGACCAGAAGAGCAAAGGAGGTCTAGGAGCTCAGATTAGGAGGGGAGAGAGCAGCTCCAGCCTAGGCAGGCAGAGCCAGTGCCTCTATTTGATTTGCAATCTTCAGCCAGTAGTCAGAGGAGGAGAGTGCAGAGTAAGGGACCACCAGTGGTATAGTCAACACCTGCTTATTCATATGGTTCTTCGAGACTAGCTGCACAGACACCCAGTGTACCTAGTTGTGGGTTTTGAGGATGAAGACATGGAGGGGAGTGTTGGCGTCAAACTGGTGCTTGCTTAAGATGTGGTCAGCATGGTCACTATGCTAGTAGATGTCCTGTGAAGGGTGAGCAGTAGCCATCTGCCACGATTTCTCAATAGATGGTACAGATGAGTCAGAATATGGACAGAGGAGGACAGGCTCCCAGCAGTAGTCAGGCCCCTACGGGCAAGGGTTAGGGCAGAGTATTTGCAGTTAACACCCAGGAGGCATAGATATCAGATAACGTGGCTATAGGTACTATTCTGATTCAGAATGAGATTGCAAATGCCTTATTTGATTCTGGTGCTACTCATTCTTTTGTGTCACCACATTTTGTACCCAAATTGAATAAGGAAAGGAAACTATTGCATGTGCCTTTAGTGATTGTTACCCTGATGGGTGAGATTGTTGATGTGGACTATTATTATCCTAACTATGTGATTGAAATTGATGATAACATATTGCTTGCTAATTTGATTGAATTGTCGGTGTTAGAGTTAGATGTGATTTTGGGTATGGATTGGCTTATAAGGCATCGGCTAGTTATTGATTGTTATCAGAAAAAGGTCAGGTTTTAGCCTAAAGGGCAGCCAGAGTTTGAGTTTCAGGGTGGCATACGGGAGTTTAAAGTTAATCTAGTTTCTGCTATTTAGGCTAGGAGGATGATTGGGAAAGGTTGTTCAGCCTATTTGGCTCATGTGATAGATGTGCAAAAGTCTTCTGTAGATCTTGATCAGATACCGGTGATTCAGGAGTTTCCTAATGTGTTTCCTGAGGAGTTGCCAGGATTGCCCCCAGATAGGGAGATTGAGTTTGAGATTAAGGTTCATGTAGGCACTGATCCTATATCATTCCTTTATACATAATGGCAATAGCTAAATTGAAGGAATTGAAGGTGCAGTTACAGGAGCTATTGGATAGAAGGCTCATTAGACCGAGTAGTTCTCCTTGGGGTGCATCGGTATTGTTTGTAAAGAAGAAGGATGGCTCTTTGAGGATGTGTATAGACTATAGGCAGCTGAACAAGGTGACAGTAAAGAACAAGTATTCGTTGCCACGGAAAGATGACTTGTTTGATTAGCTGCAGGGTGCCAGCCATTTTTTGAAGATTGATATGAGGTCTGGGTATCACCAGTTAAAGATTAAGAAGGGTGATGTACCTAAGACTGCTTTCAGGACCCGATATGGGCATTATGAGTTCTTGGTGTTTCCATTCGGGTTGACCAATACACCGACTACTTTTATAGATCTAATGAATAGGGTGTTCAGGTCATTTTTGGATAAGTTTGTTATTGTATTCATTGATGACATACTTATCTATTCTAGGAGTGAGGAAGAGCATATGGAGCATTTGAGGATGGTGTTGCAGACACTTCAAGAGCATCAGTTGTATGCTAAGCTATCTAAATGCTAGTTCCGGCCGACGGAAGTGTGTTTCCTTGGGCATATGATATGCAAGAATGATATTAAGGTGGATCCTTAGAAGATTGAAGCAGTGGCAAACTGGCCTCAGCCAATCAGTGTTTCTGAGGTTCGCAGTTTTATGGGTATGGTAGGGTATTATAGGAGGTTTGTGAAAGATTTCTCCAGAATTGCAGCTCCGTTGACTAAGTTGATGTGGAAACAGGAGCGTTATTTATGGACTGATGAGTGGGAGCGCAATTTTCAGACTTTGAAGTCTTGCCTCACAAGTGCTCCAGTGTTAGCATTGTCATTAGAGGGGGAGAAATTTACTGTGTATTGTGATGCTTCTTGGATCGAATTGGGGTGAGTACTGAAGCAGAATCGAAGAGTGATTGCTTATGCTTCTCATCAATTAAAGAAGTATGAAGCGAATTATCCGACATATGATCTGGAGATGGCAGGTGTGGTATTTGCATTGAAGATTTGGAGGCATTATCTATATGGGGTCTAAATGTGAGATATATACTGATCATAAGAGTTTACAGTATATATTTCAGCAGAAGGATCTGAATCTTCGGTAGCCCAGATGGGTGGAGTTACTTAAGGATTATGACTGTGAGATCCTTTATCACCCGGGTAAAGCCAATGTGGTAGTTGATGCACTGAGCAGGAAGTCCATGGGCAGTCTAGCTCATATCATGGTTGGCAGGAGACCCTTGATCCGAGAGATGAGGGATTTGGCAAATATGGGAGTGGAGTTGGATCTGGGATCCCAGGATAGGAACCAGGCTCTGATAGCCCAATTTTGGGTGAAGTCACTATTGCTTGATGATATTAAAGTGGCTCAGGATAGGGATCCTTATCTACTAAAGCTTAAGGGAGATGTGCAAAATGGCAAAATGACAGAGTTTACGATAGAGGATGGTGTATTGAAGTAGGAAGCGTATATGTGTACCTAATATGGATGGGCTTCGGGATCAGATTATGAGAGAGGCTTATTACTCAGTATATAGTATACATCTAGGGATTACCAAGATGTACCATGATTTGAGGGATGCATATGATGGCTTGGTATGAAGGGAGATGTAGCACGGTTTGTCTCCAAATGCTTAGCCTATCAGCAGGTTAAGTTTGAGCATCAGAAGCCATCAGGGTTGCCTTAGGAGATTGAGTTGCCCGAGCGAAAATGAGAGCAGGTTACTATAGATTTTGTAGTGGGTCTACCAAGGACTACAAGGGGTTATAACTCCATAAGGGTGATTATAGACCGGTTGACGAAATCTGCTCATTTTCTGGAGGTTAAGACCAGTTATACTGCAGCTCAGTATGCACAGTTGTATGTGGATAAGATTGTGTGACTTCATGGAGTTCCTTTGATGATTATTCCAGATAGAGGTACACAGTTTACCTCCCAGTTTTGGCAGAAATTTCAGGAGGCTATGGGTACTCAGTTATGATTCAGTACTGCTTTCCATCCATTGACTAATGGCCAGTAGGAGAAGACAATCTAGAATTTGGAAGATATGCTTCGGTTGTGTGTTCTTGATTTCAAAGGTAACTGGGATCAATATCTGCCATTGATAGAGTTTTCTTATAACAACAGTTATCACTCTTCTATTGGTATGGCTCCATTTGAAGTACTATATGGTAGGAAGTGTAGATCTCCAATATGTTGGGTGGAGTCAGGAAAGAAACAACTAGAGGGGACAGAGTTGATCAAAGAGACAATGGAAAAAGTGCCTATGATTAGAGATCGAATGAAGACTGCTTTCAGTAGGCAGAAGAGTTACGCAGATCCGAAGAGGAAAGATATATACTTTTCAGTTGGTGACCATGTCTTCCTTAAGATCTCAACGATGAGAGGTATTATAATATTTGGGAAGAGGGGAAAGTCGTCACCAATGTTTATAGGTCCATTTGAGATTCTTGAGAATATAGGTAATGTGGTCTATAGATTGGCTCTTCCACCTAATATGAGCCACGTACATCCTATTTTCCACATCTCGATGCTACGAAAATATGTGTCTGATCCATCACACTTATTGGAGGTACAAGATGTGGAACTCAATAAGGATTTATCGTATAAGGAGCTTCCAGTGGAGATAGTTGATCGACAAGTTAGACAGCTGCGGAATAAGGAGATTCCTATGGTTAAAGTGCTCTGGAGAAACCAGTCAATGGAGGAGTGTACTTAGGAGAGCGAGCAGGAGATGAGAGGCAGATATCCATTCCTGTTCCAGCAATAAGGTATGCATTTTATTTAAATTCCGGACGAATTTATTTGAAAGAGGGTAGAATATAATACCCTAGAAAGTCCTAACTTATATGCATGAATTAATTCTCAGTATATGGTTTAAAGACAATGAAATGAGGGGAAATAATTTTTGAGACACAATTAAAAAGCGAACAAATTACTTTTTCAGAAATTATCGGTGTCGGGAATACTGCCGATAAATTAGCTGTCTGGTCAACAGATGAATTTCTGATTTTGACCAGGGGTAAAATATCATATAAATGCAAGTGTAATTTTGATAAAAAGAAAGAGGTGAAAAACATTTAGGAACACTAAAAAATTAACCAATGGCAAAACCGTAAATAAATGAAACTTCAAGGTAAATAGTGGAAATGAGTCTGTATAGGTTACAGAATGACTCTGAAATTATTTTTATAAATAAGTATAAATTAAAATAAGCCTTTTGATTCCACACTTTGAAATCTAATTCTTGACAGAATTGTCAGAATAAATTATAAAAGAAGTTGGGGTCAAAGTATGATTACTTAGAAATTTAAGGACCAAAATGTAATTTATCATTATGATTTTATATAAAAGCCATGCCTTAGACAAATTTGCCCATCTTCTTCTTCTTTCTTTCATGTGGCAGAAACTTTTCTTCAATCTTCCATCCATTTGTTCTTCATTTCCAACAAAATTTCCTTAATAAAAATTCATAGAAAACTTTGATTTAAGCTTGGTTTTACCATTCCTCACTATTAATTTACTTGAAATCACAAAGGAATTCAAGGAAATTGGGCTCGCATATTTTGGCTAGGACTCCAAATTGAGGTAAGAAATTGATTTGTTTGTTTTTATGGTTCATTTAGATGATTTAGAAGTTGATTGAATGGGTTTTAGGTTAGTTTGCGTCAATTGATGCATTTGGATAGAAATCCCTAAATTTTATAACCTAATTGAAGTTGTACACCTTAGCTATGTTAATTAGTGTTAGATTGTATTAATTGATCTCAGAATATGTTAATTGGAGGCCATTAGATAATTAATTGATGTTTGTTTTGGAATAGAAAACAAGATTTGCACAAGTTGTGCATTTTGCCTCCTTTGAAGATTTTTGGTGGAAATCAATTTTTCAAGGCAAATGGAAGCCTTAGGTGAGTTCTATATACATCATTTACCATGTCTTATGCCTTAGAATTGAAATTGGAAACCATATGAAATTGCTCTATTTTGGCCGAACCATTGGGTACTATTCATGCCCTTGGTGTTGTTTGATTTTCTTTGTAATTCCTATGCCATTTTGATCCTTTTTATGTTGTCTATTATTGTATATTTGATTCCTATTGTGTTGCCTACAATGTGGATTGATTGTTGGTTGAATGAGTTTTGATAACTTTGCACCAAAACCTAGCCATTTTTCCCATTCAATGTTGCCCACCAAGTGTTTGATAAAATGCCTAGTTATTTTTGCCTTTGGCCTATTATTTTGTCTTCCATAGGTCTACCATTTGAATACTATTGTCGCCAGTGACATTGGCATGCCAATTGGCCTACCGATTTCCTTTGCTAAGCCAACCTTTGTTCTATACCTTTGTTGTTATCAAACCAATTGTCATTGATTGTATATCATATATGGTAATGCCATTGATTCTATTGCTAAATGATTTGACTGATATTGAGCTTATTGAGGTTGAGGATACCATTGTTGCATAATGCTGTCTATTGATATGTGTACTCTTATATTGATCCTAATGTTGCTTGACAGAGCTACCGCTCCAACAGGGTAGTAGGAATATATTGTCGACGATGTGTACATTATATTACTGATACCCTAGCTGGGAAGGGTTATGGTCCTGGCCATAAGACCTGATCAGTTTTATAGTTACTGATATTGATATTACTGAAGACTGTATGTTTGCATATAGTCCATACTGATACTACTGGAGGCTGTATGATTACATATAGTCCATCCTTTTATCTATCTTTCCATATTATACTGAGTCTATGATATACATATTGACTATTCTGTCACCTTCTATTATTGATTCTGTAAATTGTTCTCATTGAGCTATTGACATCATTGTTCCATCTTTTAACCATTATATTTATTAGCGATGCATATAGATTCACTGAGTATCTTATATACTCACCTTTTCTTTGTTTAACCATTTCAGGAGAGGAGTAGATTGCAGAATCCTGTCTTTAGACATCTGAGGTTTTCTGTTTACTGTTATTTCATATAAATATTATATATTATGTATTTTGGTGTTCATATTCTAGTTGCTCCATGGGGTATGTATGAGTTAGTTAGGATACGAACATGTATATGTATGTGATGATATTTTATGGTATATGATGATATTATGACATGTTATAATGATTGTTACAACCAATTGCATTAGATTACAAAAAGAATTGCAGAATGACAAAGTGAATAGTAACTAAGTAAAATGAATAATAAATTTATGGTTATAGATTATGCATGTGATACTAGGGTCTATGGGTGCCGGTTGTCATTGGCATCTCCTGCATCCTAGGACCGTCGCGATCCAGAAACGAGTCGTGATAAATTCATAATTAATTCTCCAATTAAACCTTCATAACTTAAGTAAACCATGAGTGGTATCTAGCCATACATCAAGACCCTCAAGTAATCATAAAGTACTTATGGTAAATACGAAACCCTTACACATAATAATATTATGCTAGTAGTCCTTTAAATTACTTTTATCATATTCGGTTTAACGTATGGATTTTATGTTAATTTCACTAAGCTGGCTATACCATACTTAACTCAAATAGTAGTTCCTTATCCCCGAGCCTTATTATTAAAACTGACTTACTTAAAGGCCATCTCTAAGTATAGTCTACTTTGTCCAGAGATTTCAAGTAATGATCTCTTACAAGAGGCCTTAAGTAAAACCCTCCTTCTCCTTTATCGATTACTTAAATGTCTACGAGTGCCTCTAACTATACCTAATGTCCGCCTTATAAGCAGACTCTTTAGGAGAGCAAGGTACATAATCAAAGTGTAGCCTCTTCACTCTAGATCACTCTTAAGTATCTCAAGTTCAAGGACATTTGCACATTGCCATGTTGAGATGTATCATTAACAAGGTTTTAAAATTCCATATGATAATCTCAGGTGATCACTCTAATGTACTTACTACTCCTAGTAAGCATCCACATGTTATACTTAGATATCTCCACGTCTGCATCTTTATGAGATCAGATAATTTGATCAAATCAAATAGTATACATAAGTGCTAGTCTTTACGAATCAATAATGTCCCATCTTATTGAATTTATGACTAAGGATATTTTAGGTAAAACATAATTGCATATGATAAGCATCTCACTATCATGAATACCTTCATGCTATGTTTACACCATGGACTTTATTAAGTAATTATACGATTTTATTCTAAACATAAATAAATCACTGGTTAATAAAGAATGCCTTTTATTAATATTATCTAAAATTATCATTACAATGATTGTATTTAGAGCACCTATACTAACAATCTCCCACTTACTCTTAAGCCAATCACCTTTTGTATTTAATACCATAGGCTAGTACATGATTGTTGTACTTCTTCTGGGCCAGTGGCTTTTTAAGTGGATCAGCTATGTTCTGATTAGTAGGGACTCTAACTATTTGTACATCATTTCTACCAATGATTTCCCTAATCTAGTGGTAACACCATATTACTTGTTTCGATCTTTGATGAGACTGTGGCTCCTTTGCTTGTGCAATGGCTCCATTGTTATCACAATACAATGTTATTAGATCAATAATGCTAGGAACCACATCAAGTTTTGTGATGAATTTCTTGATCCACATGGCTTCCTTTGCAGCCTCTGAGGCTGCAATATGCTCGGCTTCGATAGTAGAATTAGCGATTGTTTAGAATGAAAATAAATCCAGATTGCGATTTACAATCATCCTTATCAATTTGGAAGCTGGCATCAGTATACCTGTTTACCTTAAGTTCTCCTTCGCCATAGACTAAGAACACATCTTTAGTTCTTCTCAAGTACTTAAAAATGTTCTTGATTGCAATCCAATTACCATCACCTAGATTAGACTGATATCTGCTCGTGACACTCAGAGCATATGATACATTAGGCCTAGTACATAGCATAACATACATGATAGATCCTATTGTTGAAGCATAAGGAATCTTACTCATTCTCTCTCTTTCGTTTTGTGTCTTTGGACACATTTCCTTAGTAAGAGATATGCCATAGGTCATTGGTATGAACCCCTTTTTAGATGACTCCTTATTAAACCGCTTTAGCACTTTGTCTATGTATGTACCTTGCGAAAGACCTAACAACCTTTTAGATCTATCTCTATAGATTCTAATTCCCAGAATATAGGTTGCGTCTCCAAGATCTTTCATGAAGAAGTTCTTGGTAACTAAATCTTAACTCCTTGTAATACTGGAATATCATTTCCTATTATTAATATGTCATCTACATATAATACTAGGAAAACCACTGCACTTCCACTAACCTCCTTGAAGACACAAGGTTCATCCGAATTTTGTGAAAAACTAAACTCTTTGATTGTTTCATTAAATTGGATGTTCCAACTCCTAGAATCTTGTTTTAATCCATAAATGTATCTTTGCAGCTTGCATACCTTATTGCCATCATTAGACGTGAAACTCTCAGTTTGTGTCATGTACACATCCTTAGTCAGATTTCCCTTTAGGAAAACTGTTTTCACATTTATTTGCCAAATCTCATAATCATAATGAGCTGCAATGGCTAGGAGTATTCTAATGGATTTAAACATAGCTACAGGAGCAAAGGTTTCATCATAGTCAATTCCTTGTCTTTGACAATATCCTTTAGCTATTAGTCTAGCTTTGTGGGTAATCATATTACCCTCCATGTCAGTTTTCTTCTTAAAGACCCATTTGCATCCAATGGGTTTTATTCTTTCAGGTGGATCGACCAAAGTCCACACTTTGTTGTCGTATATGGATTCCATCTCTGATTTCATGGCTTTAAGCCATTTATCATATTTTGAACTATTCAGAGCTACTTCGTAGGTAGAGGGTTCTTCATCATTCTCAATGATTAGAACTTTGTTATGTTCATCTAAGAGATACCCATATCTCTCTGGAACATTACGAACTCTCATAGACTTGTGAAGTTCTTCTGTCTCAAAAGGTATGACCGTTACTTCATCTGTATGAATAGCAGGTTCGGGCTCAATCAGTTGATTTGTGTCTAATTGTGGTTCTTGAAATTTTTGAAGCTCAATTCTACTCCCACTGTCCTTTTTTAGAAGAAACTCCTTTTCCAAAAAGACAACATGCTTCGAAATGAATATTTTATGTTATGAAGGATGGTAGAAATAATATCCAACAGTTTTTTATGGATATCCCACAAATAAACATCTATCAAACTTAGTATCAAGCTTATCTGATAATGTTCGCTTCACATAAGCAGGATAACCCCAAACTTTCATGAATGAATATCAGGGTTTCTTGTTATGCCCTATCTCATATGATGTAACTTCAATTGATTTAGATGGGACTCTATTTAGAATATAAACAACAGTCTCAAGTGTGTATCCCCAAAAGGATTTAAAAAGATCTGCAAAACTTATCATGGACATAACCATATCCAATAAGGTTCGATTCCTCCTCTTAGATACTCCATTGTGTTGTGGTGTATATGGAGGTGTCTATTAAGATAATATTCCATTATCTCTTAGATAACTTTGGAACTCTTGACTTAAGTATTCACCACCTCGATCTGATCTAAGTATTTTAATACTTTTGCCAATTTGTTTATCTATTTCATTCTTAAACTCTTTGAACTTTTCAAAAGCTTCATATTTGTACTTCATAAGATAGAAATACCCATATCGTGAGTGATCATCAATAAAGGTGATGGACTAAGAATATCCACCTCTAGCGTGTATTGACATTAGACTACATACATCACTATGTATTAAATCCAATAGTGCAACAGCTCGCTTACATTTTCCAGTAAAAGGTAGCTTAGTCAACTTGCCTAATAAACATGATTTGCATATGTCATATGATTTATAATCAAATGTCCCTAAGTTACCAGACTTGTGTAACTTAGTCATTTGCTTCTCGTTTATATGGCCAAGTCGATAATGCCAAAGATAAGATGTTTTAAAGTTATCTAATTTTGGTCCTTTTGAATTGATATTATAGATGAGACTTTTTATTTCCAAAATATAAATTCCACCAAAGATAGAACATATACCATAAGCAATATTATTTAAATAAATGGTGCAACGACCTTCTTTTATTACAAAATAATATCTCTCACTATCTAAAACTAAGACAAAGATAATGTTCTTATTTAAAATCGGTACATAAAAATAATTATTAAGTACTAATATTAAACTACTAGGCAAAGATAAATGAAATGTTCCTACAACTAATGCAACAACCTTTGCTCTATTCCCAAGTCATAGGTCCATCTCGCCCTTTTCAAGCCTTCTACTGTTCTTTAGTGCTTGCATATCATTACATATGTGAGCATTTGATGCCTTCTTCTTCTTTAAGGACTCCAAGTAGTCTTTGCAATTCCTCTTCCAATGTACATCTCTTCCATAGTGAAAGTAAGTCCTTTTACTGGCAGTCTTACTTACAACAGGTGCTTTACCTTTAGAAACTCCACCTTTAGGTTCTAAGGATTTCTCCGCCTTCTTATTCTTCTTCTTTTTAAGAGAAAATTTAAAAGACTCGACAAGCATCACGACCTTCTCTTTCTTAACAGATGGCTCAGTTGTCTTAAGCATGTTAATCAGCTCAGGGATAGTGAAATTGATCTTGTTCATTTGATAGTTCATCACGAATTGTGAATAACTATCAGGCAAACTCTGCATAATTAAGTCAATACTTAACTCATGATCCATTGCAAATCCTAGTGCTACTAACCTTTCTATAAATCCATTCATTTTGAGTGCATGTGCAGTTGCAGATGGGCCTTCCACCATCTTGGTTCTAAGGAGTTGTTTGGATATCTCATATTGCTCAACTCTAGCCTATTCTCCAAACAATTCCCTCAGATGGAATATTATAGTGTTGGCATCCATGGCCTTATGTTGCTTTTGTAGCTCAACTGTTATACCAGATAACATAATGCAACTAGCAAGACTATCATCGTCTTTATGCTTTTTATATGCATCCATAACATCTTGTGGTACATCTTCAGTAGGAGGTGCATGAATAGGAGTCTCAAGGACATAGTCTATCTTTTTAGATTTGAGAACAATTCTCACACTTCGGATCCAGTCATTGAAATTTGTTCCAGTCAATTTGTTGTTATCAAGTATGGCGCATAATTGTATATGGATAGTCATGATTCTAGCAACCTAGATTTAAAACAGATAATTAGTATGGTGAATGCATGATATTTAGGTCTTTGAATTACGTGCATTGCTCCTACTATTTTATTGCGAATCCACAGCCCTCACTGTAAACCCAAGAAGAACCTATATCGAAGTCCTTCTTAGTGGGTAAGTATCTATCATCATTAGAATAACCTTGAGTGACTCAACAAATCATTTTAAATCAAAATAGTAGATATCTCATATCTTTTATATCTGATATGATTACTTATTCATTTGGTTATTAACTCTTAATACATATGTACATCATATGCACATATCACCAAACTTGTCTCAAATCATTATTAGCATTGAGTGACTAAACAAGTCAATAATATTTGTTAAGGCCCACCTATTTAATCACAAAATACTATTTTCATGGATTGAACATATTTTTTAAAATGGTTTGGCTTGAGTGATTCAATAACCCACCACTTAAAAAAACTCTAGTTCATTCCATATTTAACAGAAGACTTAGCCTTAATATTAAATTAAGAGGGATTTTTTCTTTTAATCGTCTCATCAATTTAACCCTAGTATGTATATACTATCTATATTCATCATCAAGATATATTATAATAATCAAATTACATGGTCATGATTATGGACATATCTACATTGACTTATCGATCCATAAAAAGTCATAGGTCAAACCTAAGTAGATGCATGAGATTACAACTTAAAGCTAAAAATTGAAATAATATTTATAATAATTTTTGCCTTCATGTCTTTAAGGTACTTCTCCAAGTCTCCTTTAGTCTCCGTTTGGTCATTATGGGCATCCGTCTTGAATCTTTTTTAAGTCATATGTAAACTACTTTACACCTTTTTAAAAATAAAAGCTTTAATACTAGTCCCAAAGTAATCATATGCATGATTAATCATATTGGTCTATAGTCCATAACCATACCATCATGTCTAACATACACCCTTAGGTTATTTCTAAAAATACTTTAAAAAATTCAATGCAAAAATAATTTTCACATTTTTTCCACGATTTTATCTTTTTTATTTGAATTCGGCTTATTGAATTGATTTTAAATAAATTTCAAATTTATTTCTAAAATTTTAGAAATCAATTTAAATAATTTTATAATCATTAAAATAAAATAAATAAAACCATTATTTTAATTAATTTATATATTGCAAGTATCTAATGTTGCAATTTCGCTAGTTTCCTATTATCGGTGAAACTTTAACTATTAAAGGTTTCCAATCAGGTCTAAGACTTTTAGCAATCATAAAACTATTTAAAAACATTTTAAATTTATAAAATAAATTAAAAAAAATCAATTTTGGACATGTCACGACCCATTTTCGGGTCACGACGGTTCTAGGATATAGGAGATGCCAATGGCGACTGGCACCCGTAGAACCCAGTATCACATGTAATTATCTATAACCATCAATTTTCTATCAATTTACTTAGTTACTATTCATACTATCATTCTGTAATTTGTCTATAAATATATTGCAGTTGGCTGTACATTCATCATAACATACTATATAATTACTCAAACTCCATAATATGTCATACATACATGTTTATAAACTAACTAAATCATACACCACCCATGGAGCAGCTAGATCATGAACATATAAAAATTACTGTATTTAATATAATTACATTGCTATGAACACCGCAGAAATCCATAGAGAGTCAAGAGTTGGGATTCTGCCACCTACTCTATACCTGGAAATGGTAAACAAGGAAAAGAGTGAGTATATAAGATACTCAGTGAATCTAATATGCATCGATCATAAATATGTTTTGGATCATCAATAAGAGATAAGCAGATGAAATAATAAAGACAGTCTGCTTAATAAAATCAGAATACATAATCAAATATAGGGAAATGACAATAAAGGCAGTACTCATATCAATGGAAGTATATAAGATGGGTAAGACAGATGCAGGGCCATGAAACATATAGAATATGTGTAATACACATAATCAATCTTATATCAATATACATAAGACTGATCAGATCTTATGGCTAGGACTGATAACCCTTCCCAGCTAGGGTATAATGATACAATGTGCACATTGCCGACAGTATGTACCCACTACCCTGTCAGAGCGGCAGCTATGTCAAACCACATCAGAGTCAATAAAAGTATTAAACAAGTCATTAGATACCATTATATAATAATGGTATCACCAAGAATCCATATCTCAATATCAATCAATTCAAGTTGCAATTTCAACAATGGAATAACAATAACGAGTAGATATACAATGGCAATAGGTTTGGCAATTAATAATGGAATGAAGCATAGGTTGGTCATATATAAATAAAAGGTTAGCACAATTGGCATGCCAATATCGCTGGCGACAATGGCATTCAAATGGTAGGCCTATAGATGAACAAGTGATAGGCCTATGATAAAATGAACTAGGCAATTCATCAAACACTTGGTGTGCAATAAAGGATGGACAATTTGACATAGTTTGGGTGCAATTCCAACATTGCCCCAAAAATCAACAACAACTCACAATGTAAGCATTTCAACAAGTAATAGATATACAACATTAAACATCATATAAAGGATCAAATGGGCTTAGGAAACTTGGAGAAAAACAAAGCAAAAACAATGGAGTGAATAGTAACAACCCATTCGGCCAAGAATGAGGTTTCAAAGGAGAATTCCATTCAACATTTCAATGCTTAGGACATGTAATTTGATGCATATTAAACTCACCTAGCACTTCAAATAGCCTTGGAAAATTGATTTCCTACCTATTACTTCAAAGGAGGTAAAACTCACAACTACGACAATCTTGATTTTCTACAACAAATCAACCACAAATAATTCATCCATTAGCCTCCAATTAACATATTCTAAGCTCAATTAACATAAACCAATACAAAATCAAATAGCTAAAACAAACAACTTAGACTAGGTTTTGGAATTTAGGGAAAAGTGTTCAAATGCATCAATTGATGCAATCAAACACAAAACCCATCTATTTCATCATCTAAATCATCTAAATTGACCATAAAACTAAAGAAACCAACTTGTTACCTCTTGGTGAAGTCTCACCCGAAATTTCCTTTTAATTGTTCCTTGAGTTCCTGTAACACCTCAGTCAAAAGCTAACCCAAACCATTAGAGGGGCAATAGAGGGGGAAATTTTTTCTTTCTTTTTGTATTGTTAATGATGTATGTTATGCATGAAATAAATAGTTATGCATGTTATTTGAATTATTTTTAGGCATAGAAGTGGTTTAGAGGCTATTAGGACTTAATCGGGAAATTTTGAGTTTTTGGTGAACTAGGGGCAAAATGGTCATTTTTCGCCCCATCGGATTTTAATGAATTTTATATCATATTTAAAAGGAGAAAATAATTTAAAGACTTGAAAATG
>CANXYC010657492.1:0-18381 GCA_948193065.1 Aleurites moluccanus | reverse complement strand
GTGATAACATATGGACTTTGTTACTTTAAGGTGTTAGGTAAATGCAAATGAGGAACTAAAGTTTGATTATAGTATAATGGCTAAAATGATTGAAATGTATAAGGTTAAATGTAGGAAGATTGAATGGTATAAGTGATTTGATGCATAAGTGGAAATTTGTGTATGTTTAGTATGAAATATTAAGCTAAGTGTTTGGAAGTTCATAATTTAGCATAATATTGAGGAATATGTGTAATGTGAATGATTTGTGTTGATAGAAATGCATTTGGTGCATAAAAAGTATGAAATGTGTTAAAGGAGCAATATAGGGCCTCTGATGTGCTTAATGTGTAATATGTGTCTTGATATGGTTATTAGAAGATACGTGTCTTATAAGAACAATTTGAATGTTATAGGGGAAAGTTTCCAGATTAGGGCAACCGACGGTGAGTCGTGGGCTGGCTAGTGTTTCTGGGGGAGCATTCTGGAGTTTGTAATTGAGGTGAGTCTATATATATGTTTGATGCATAATACATTCATAAGTCATGCATTTATGCATATGAAATGATAATCTTGCTTAAAAACCATTAATGATCCACATTTGGGCAAATTTGCCAATTTGACCTAAAATGGTGCCACCGAAATACCTAATTTTGGCACAAACTTTGATTGGCTATAAAATATATTCTAAAAGGCTTTTTGACCTGAAACCAAGCCAAATCATCTTTTATATATATGCACTTGTGATTGGTATACAAAAATTGCAATGTATATATTACTTTCAAGGCAAACCAGAAAGTGCCTGAAAAATGAAAACGAACCCGTAATTTAGGAGCCAGTTGCGGCAGCGCAAACTAGGCTCTGGCGGGCAAAAATATAAAAATGAACCAAACCCTTTATTTGTGTCTATTATTGATATATATAATTATTTAATTCCTATTTGAGACTTATTTTAATATGTTTATGCTATATGAGTCATTTGTATATAATATGTTATAACAGGACTACTTCGATGGTGTAGAAATAAACCATCGACTGTGATCACAAATATATGATATGGCCTCTGCTAGGGAGGGTAAGAATATTCCCTATTCTATGGTTGATTGGAGGATATGGGATGAAGTTAAGCTACAGTATGATATATGACATAGTATGACATGTTACAGGCTCCTGTTATATTATATGCATTATGATCCATGCTATATATTTCATCATGCTATCACTAGCATTTCTATTTACAGATCATTAATGGATAAATATGACTGTCATGAATATTATTGCATACTCATATATATAATGACTCACTGAGTATAAAGTTATACTCACCCCTTTCAGTGTTATATGATTTCAGGACCTCAATGAGGCAATCATCCATTGGCTACACCATCTCCAGCCCTGGATCAGATGTATATATTTGAGGTCACTCCTGTGTAAAGAGGTTCCTTGTTATATAATGTATAGAGATTTGAGTTGACTTAAGTAAAATGTCAAAATGATCAACTGGTAAACAAATATGATAATGTATATGTTGTACATATTTATGATATGTGATCCTTATATGAAATGCATATGCTATGAAATGTGATTGCCAATATTGTATATAAGGGGATATATGTTATATTGGGATTGCATATTTATATGTTTTGCGGATAGCTTAAGTCAGAGTTACAAAGGGAACTCTATTAGTTTTTCTGCATAAATAATATGATGTTTTAAAAAAAAAAAAATCACCTAAAATGTATCACAGGTTAAGTTATGAATGTAAAAGTAAAATCATGGGTTCTTCGAGGTACTGTTGGCTTAGGCATTACTCGTACCCTAGGATCGTCATAGTCTAAGTTAGGCTGTGACACTATAGGATACTGGTAATCTAAAAATCAGTTGTATATGTGAAATTAGGACATATTTGTGAACCTATACCTATTATATGAGACTTTTACATATGATATTATAACAGGGCTACTACGACGGTGTAGCGGGATTTACTGTCGACCGTGTGCACACTGGTATCTTATTTGACCCTTGCTAGAGAGGGGAGTTATTTTCTCTAGTAATAAGAGTCGATCACTCTTACGTAATTATTGGTTTTGCGCTATCGCGCCATATATATTTGTTAGCACGATTGTGCATATTGGACATATTTGGCCTTATTTACCTATTATATCATATGTGATATGACTCATACTGTATGTTATTATCTTTCACCATATTTCGAACATTTCATATGCTATACTTATAGTTCATCACTTGTACCACATATTTTCAGTACTATTTATTCTATCCTTTACTATATTGCTTTTAACCTTTTCAGGTGTCAGTTCAGCTTCAATGGTATATAATTTTTCATGCATGTTTGTATATAATTACTTACTGAGAATTTTATACTCACCCCCATGGGTTTAAATCATTTCAGGTGACGGTTAGGTCTGAGTTCCACAGGCTCCTCTTTATTCGTCGTGGAAATTTGACATATATATGTAAATATTATAAGTTAATCCTTTATCCAAATTCTATCTAGTAGCTCCATGGTACTATAATCCAAAGTATGAGTAATTAGATTGATATATATGTATTTATCTATGTGTGTATATTGATAGAGTTGCCTATTTTGGTATTGTAGCAGGTATGATAATGATGATGGTTTATGTTATAAATTGAGAAATATGGATGAGTTGGTGATGGGGAGATGGAGTTGAGTTGTGGAATGATATTAGAAGTGTTTAATTGATAAATGGTAAATTGGCATGTTAAAAATACAGAGGAAATTTTGCCGGATTTTCGGCAGGACATTGACATAATGTATATGTATAAGATTTGGCATGAGGTATAATGGTATAACATGAATGAACTTGTATGATATATGATCTATTAGAACGAATAAAGTTTATGAGTATTAGCTAATTTGTATTAGGGGTTCATCGAGGTACTGGTAGCCATAGGCGGATCCCGTATCCTTGGACCGTTACGGCTCCCTGGTTTGGGTCCTGACACGGCGGCACCGCCCCCTAAGGAGGGCGGTGCCAGTGGCAGCCCTGGTCCGACTTCGCTCCGATGAGTTTTTTAGTCCGTCCGAGTGCAGGTTTGGTTTCGGTGAGTGTCGATCGGCTTGGCACGAGTCCGATGGGTGCAAAAAATGAGTGTTCACAGCTGCCCTCATTACGGTTGTCCATTCTGGATGACAGACGTGATGTAGGTGAACCGGGCTATTCCTGTTTGCTTGGAACAAAAGAAATGCATTCTGATTGCATCTTGTGAGGTCAAGAGATATGTGAGTATGATCTGCCATGCTTTAGACAACTTTCAATTTTTTTGATATTTTTCTGTTTCTGTCATTTTTCTGAATTACAGAAGCATTCCAGGTCTGATTTGGGCAACTGAAAGGTCGATGGATAGAGAAAAATCATGTGAATATAGCAGAACTGTCGGCACTTGATTCTTATTTGAACTGCTTTGAAAATGCAGGTTCCCTTGTTTTTACTCGTGGCAGGGGACATAATGGTCATTTTTAAGATTTTCAAAATCTGTAAATAGGGGTAAGGCTTTCTCATTCCCTTCACTCTCACTTTCATTCTTCTCTCTCTCTCTAGCTTTCCTCTCTATAGGAAATTTTACTCTCTATTTCTCTAGATTTTATCTCTAGAAATGTTTACTCTCTCTTTAGATTTTCTCTCTCCATGGCTTCATATTCTGGAAGTGCTACTAGCAATAGGGGTGTCATGGTTATGAGGCACCGCGGGACAATCCATACCCGAAAAATCTGCTCCAAGAACTAGAATAACACTTCTCTTAGGACGGCAAAATAGAGGTATCTTCTTAAAATTAAATTAATTAATTAATTAATTAATTAATTTTTTTTTTTTTTGCTGAGTGAATTCCTTTGTTTTCAAAGAACACTGTGCTTAGGAATAGGGGTGCTAAATCAAAGTTGGCTTATTTGGCTGAAGCTTTATCAGTTGAATCTCCAGTAAAGTCCCTGTTGGAGCCTACTAGCTTTGTGTCTTTCTTAAGGGTCAAAACGAACCCTGAGAGCAATATAGCCTTGATCAAGACTCTAGCTGAGCGGTAGTGGGATACAACCAACACTTTCCATTTTCCATGTGGGGAGCTGACTGTCACCCCGCTTGATCTGTCAATGCTGACTGGCCTACACTTCGAGACCCATCATCTAGATCTTTGTGCTAACTGGAGGGTTTCCTTTACTCTTGAATATATGATTAAGCTCATAGGTCAGGATCCACCCTGGTATCGCATATCAATACCTCGCACTTGGCTTCACGACTGGTTGAGGGATATAGAGCCATTTACTGACATGTTATTTGATACTGAAATAATAGCTAGGCTAATGATGTTGATTTTGGTGGGGTGTACATTTGGACACACCCATTGGGATACTGTTAATCTGAACATTTTACCGAGCTTGATAGATGTGACTCAGCTAAGTGGATATGACTGGACTGGCGCTATTCTAAGCACCATGTACCGGGAGATGTGCGACTTGTCTCGGGGAGCTTTCAACTCCTATGGTGGGACTCACTTCATTTGCGAGGTATGCTCTTGTGAGGCCTCACCCGAGCACCGCGTCTAGGTCTGCTTTAAAAATGTGGGATCGAAATGCTTATTTGGGACAATTTCTCAAGGAGGACATGACCTTAGCACATTTTATTTGAAAATGATTTTGATTTTTGAAGTAGCCACCTCAAGTTATTTTTGTTGGAAAAATTTAAGGTAAAAACCCATTTTGACTCCAATGTTTTCCCAAAGAAAAAAGTGCACTAGTCTTTGAAATCAAAGAGGATTCGAGTACTAAGTTTTTGATTGAACTTGGCTTTCAATTTTAATCTCGATTTAAAATGCTTTTCATGAGCAATTAAAGAATGATATGTAAGATGTATGAGTAAGTAAATAAATGGATGAACAATTAAAATGTAAGTAATCAAGTAAAACAATCAAAGAAAGCGATAAAAGTAAATTATTACACCTTAAAATCTCAAAATAGGGGATATCAACTCTAGTCCTTATGGGTTCTAGGTTGATCACACGTTCCCCAAAGAATACATTCAACAAAATAAAATAAAATAAATAATCAAAGAAAAAGAGATGGTTTTTGTCTTTTTTGGATTTGAAGCTTTTATACAGCTTGCTTGCATATCCCGTTGAATGGGAATCAAAACCCATGCAGTTCTTCCTTCTCGCGAAGGAGGGTTGATTTTATGCCCAATTTATTATGTTTTGATTCTTTATTTTGATGCTCTACCAAAGTAAAGAAGATGAGTTAAGAGGCCATACCTTTGTCCTAGCTTTTAGGGATGTTGGCGGACAGAGTGCTCTTCCGGACCGGAGTTCCACCTTGGATCGGATGAAGCCCGAGGAAATGGATCGAAATGTCTTCTTAGCTCTTAAGAAAACAAACTGACAGAGGGACCTCGCTTAGAAAAAATATAACTTTGAGGCTCAACATGCCCCTAGTAGCAACTCTTTAAATTCAAAGAGAGCTAAAAAGAAGAAAATATGACTCGGAAGGGAAAAAGACGAAATCAAATAGTAAAAATTTAAGCTAAATGATTTCTCGTCTCCTTCTTATTGTCTTTTGTTGCTTTTGTGTCTTCTTGTGTGTCTTGGAAGGTAGGGGGAGGCTTCTTATTTATAATAGGAGCTTGGGGGGTCGAATCCCATGATTTCCAATGTGGGATTCGAAAGAAAACGAGTTCAGAATGGAGCTGCCGCCGGAAGGGGGTGGCTACGCCGTCGGGGGGCTTTGGCAGCATATGATATGAAAAAGGGCGGTAGCAGTGGCAAAGAGCCATACTGCCGCCTTTGGGCATGGCAACTGTCACCTAGAGGGGGTGGCAATCTCTGGCAGCAATGCCATGCCTGGAGGGCTACACCATGCCCAAACTTCATTTCTGAGGCAGTTCTGTGTCCGTCCAAGCACATGTTTGGTTCCGTTGAGTGTCGTTCGGGTTGGCACGAGTCTGAGGGGTGTAGAAAAATGAGTATTCACAGTTGGCCCCATCACGGCTGTCCATTTTGAATGATAGATGTGATGTAGGTGAACTAAGTTGTTCGTGTTTGTTTGGAACAAAAGAATACTTTTTGATTGCATCTTGCAAGGTCTGGAAGTGTATGATTGAAATCTGTCAAGCTCCGGACGATTTTTCATTTTTCTGGTATTTTTTGTTTCTATCATTTTCTGAATTACAGAAGC
Source organism: Aleurites moluccanus (assembly GCA_948193065.1). Taxonomy (NCBI): domain Eukaryota; kingdom Viridiplantae; phylum Streptophyta; class Magnoliopsida; order Malpighiales; family Euphorbiaceae; genus Aleurites; species Aleurites moluccanus. The sequence goes on along the minus strand of CANXYC010657492.1, from coordinate 12,197 downwards.
ATCCCAGGTCTAATTTGTGCAAATGATAGCTCTATGGATAGAGACAAATCATACGGATTTAACAACGTTGATAGCACCTGATTCCGACTTGAATTGCTCCAGAAATACAAGTTTCCTTGTTTTTGGCCAAGTTGGGGACATTATGGTCATTTCTGAGATTCTCAAAATCTATAAATAGGGGCAGGGTTCTCCCATTTCCTTCACTCTCATTTTCTCACTTCTCTGTCTCTCTAGCTTTTCTCTCTAAAGCTCTTCTCTTTCTCTTGATGGCTTCAGCTTTTGAAAGTAGCAATCGGGGACACCATAGGTATAAGGCCGCAAGGGATAATCCCGACCCGGAACACTTGCTGCAGAAACTAGAACAACATGTTTCTTGGGACGGTAGATAATTTATTTATAATTTTTTTTTTAAACCATGCTTAGGAATAGAAGGGATAGGTCAAATTTAGCCTATCTTGCCGATGCTTTATCTGAGGAAACTCCGGTAAAGCCCCTGTTAGAGCCTACTAGTTTTGTATCCTACCTAAAGGTCAAAACCAATCCTGAGAGCAATGTGGCCTTGATCAAGGCACTGGCTGAGCGATGGTGGGACACCACTAATACCTTTCATTTTCCACGCAGGGAGCTGACAGTTACCTCGTTGGATCTATCGATGCTGACTAGCTTACACTTTGGAACCCGTCATTTGGATCTCTGCTCTGACTGAAGGGTTACCTTTACTCCTGAGGATATGGCCTAGTTTATAGGTCAGGATCCCCCATGGGATCGCATATGAGTGCCTCGCACTTGGCTTCAGGCTCGGTTGAGAGAGATGAAGCCATTTACTGAAATGATATTTGATACTGAGGCTATTGCTAAACTGATGATGTTGATCCTAGCTGGATGCACATTCGGTCATACTCGTCGTGATACTGTCAACCTGAATATTCTGCCAAGCTTGATAGATATGACTGTATTGGGTGAATATGATTGGGCTGGCACTATTCTGAGCACCATGTAACGGGAGATGTGCGTTCTATCCCGGGGAGCTTTTAATTCTTATGGAGGGACTTACTTCATCTGGGAGGTATGCTTTCTACATCTCCTACTGATGGTACTCTCTGCACCTTTGGATTTAACTGAAATTGGGAGGTACTCTCTGTACCTATTGGTTTGAACTGGGAGGTACTCTCTGTACCTATTGGGAGGTACTCTTTGTACCTGTTGGTTTGAACTGGGAGGTACTCTCTATACCTATTCTAAACTTTGCTTTCTGACTTTCTGTTTAACATGTTTGAACCAGATATGGGCCTATGAGTACTTTCAGACATTTTCCCCACTCTTAGCAGCCCTAGACTAGATGTTTTTTTAGCCGGCATCTAGCCCTGGTGTACGTGAATTCGGGCATTCTTTGGTAGCCTTGATGCTTTCCAGGTATTTTATTGACTTTATATCACCCATATTTCATGGCTTTACTTACAACAAATCTTTGTACAGGTTGTGACGAAACCCTATATCGATTGGATGCCGTTGATGCGAGTAGAACTTGACCCAAGTGCTGCATTGGCTTGTTCCTGATTGTTGCTCTACTTACCATATTACAAGTTGTACTACCTGGGAGAGGGAGTCTGAGTCCAGACTATTGGTAAATGGGTAGTTCTGGTACAACTACGGATTGACATGAGATGGAACACGGACATTCATGCTCTTGATAAGGTTTATACTGGGCTTCATATCCATCTGTACGTGACACCTAAGGATAACTATGCGATATTTTGTCGCACCCATTTGATGGGTCCTGTCGATGATCCATGTAGGCGACTGAAGCATGCATCTGACATTGCTTGTCCTTCTTCTGCCAAACTAAACGGATTTCATAGTGTGGGCGCATCAAGAGAACCTTCTTCAGTTGATCCTAGCATTACTCCTGAGACACAAAATGATCCTAGTTGGGCTGTCTTGGGCCCCAGATACTTGCTCCTTGAAGATATCTTCTATATCAATGCTCACGGAGTGATGCAGACATTCCATCTTCCGGGTGCGGTCCATCCTCATACACCAGACTTCCCCGATAACCCTGAGGTATCTTGATGCTCTTTATGCTTTTGGTTCTGCTTTTGGAAATGATCCTTTAGCTTGTGATACCTCTTAGCTTAGCCTTCGGAAATGATCCTTTAGCTCGTGATACCTTATAGCTTTGCTTTCGGAAATGATCCTTTAGCTAAGCATCTAACATTTTACTCTTTTTCAGCTTACCATAGAGTGGGCTCACCATAACTATCGTGTGGGGTGTAGAATGGAGCTAGCCTTAACATGTATGCTGACTCGACTTGATTTTAGGACTAATCTGCCTCATCCCCTGGAGGACCCTCGCCGGTGTCGTCAAAGAGATTGAGCTTCTTTTCCAGTTTTTCCTGTTCTTCTCTCTCTCTTTTTTTTTTTTTTTTTATTTCTTAACCATGATGTATGGATGTTATGATGGTGCTATGAATGATGTATGAATGATGTTGTTATGTATGAATGATGTTTATTATTTTATCAAACCACCCCATGCTTATGGATGAAGACTAAAATGTCATTTTATATAATTTCAGTCTAAAAATAAAATTAAATGTATTAAAATGCCTAAAGTATTTGGAAATGTCCTAGAATGCCCCGGACCCATAAAATTTTGAAAAAAAAACTCAGATATCCCAAAAAATCATTCCAAGCAGATATGCTACTGCCGGCCTAAAGGGGCGTTGTTGCCCAAGGTGTATGGCGGTGCCACCCTGAGCTTAGGGCGGCTGCTGCCCTGGTGCTCTAGGGGCTCGGTGGTGCTACCGCCCTAGGCCTGTGGCGGTGGCGCCATCCTTAGGTAATGTTGATGCACGCCCCAGTCTATTTTGGCTCATTTTTCTATAAAAGGCCCCCCTTTCTTCTTAAAAAGTCACTCTGACTCTTCTTAGCATCCCTCAGTGCTTTCTTAGTATTTTCTTTTCGACTTTTCTCATTTATTTTACTCAAAAAGGCCAATGGAGCCCTACTATAGCCATCATATGTTTTTGTGGACCAAGAACCTGGACAAGGTTGAAAAGATCAATCTGGGCAAATATGGAATCAACTCTGTTCTGACTCCGAGAGGTGTAAAAGTTGATTGGGATTTTTTGAAAGCTTGTTTCAGGTTTTGGGACCCTGTTGACCATGTGTTCCGATTTAGCACCAGTATGGAGGAAATGTGCCCTACTTTTGAGGAATTCAGCGTCATCCTCGGAAGTAGCCCAAATGCTGCATTAGCTATCCCTGAACATAGGGTTGGATATTTTCATTCTTTCAAAAGGCTTTTGGGGTTGAGACATGAGCTAGCTAGCTTTATGGTCGTGGAAGACCGGATCAACCTAGCTGTTGTTATTGTTGAGTTCCAATATTTAGAAGATCCCGGGGATAAAATGAGAGAAAAACACAGAATGACTGCTTTGGTTCTGTGTTTCACCGCTGGATGCCTCTTTTTTAACTCACCTGGTTGGGGAGACATTCGGGTAGTGGAGTTAATTGCTCAGATGGAGCGGGGTTGCACAATTGCTAGCCTGATTTTAGCAGAAACTTTACAAAGCCTAGATGGAAATTTTAGAGCTAAAGGGCCTTAGTTTGTTAGCCCTATCATTTTACAGGTAAAAACATCTTGTATTTCCATTATCTTTTTTTTTTTTTGACCCCTTTTACTCCTTTTCAGGTTTGGCTTAAGAATCACCTACAAGTAGTGGCTCCCCCAGATAGAATGCCATATTCAGCTGCACAATATCGCATGCGGAGAACTTTGATTCTCTTTGACACAAAAAATGAGTGGATTACTTGGATTTTGGAGCTGGATTCTAAAGAGCATCTCTGGTATTGCTCCTGGTATGGGATTGGCTCATTCATTAAAATGAGCTATGGATACAAGATGGTGTATTTGCTGGGGATTTCCATGACCTCATTCTACCAAGAAACCAGAATTTTGAGGCAGATGGGTCAGCCACAGGGCACTCCATCGGACGGATCTATTTTTCCCACGTCTCCGATTACTGAACCTGTATCCCAGGCCATAATGAATGGCTGGAGGCGGTCGATGTGCTTTGTACGTCCTGTTGGATTGTCAGGCAAGCTTGAAGATTATGACTCCTGGTTCATCATAAAACTTTGGCCCATTGAGAAGATCAGATGGGTCGCTTTGATTACAAAATTGGAGGCTGACACTAAGACTAGGGATATTGAGACAGATACGATGACACAATAGAAGAAACTGCTGCGACCAAAGATGAGGTGAAGGTGAAGGTTGAACCAGGTACACTTATGACCGAGGATGGGGACTCTGACGACTCAGAGGACATTCATCACAGGAGAAGATGACTTAGAGTAGGACCTTTTTTATTCCATCTTTTTTTGTTTGTTTGTATTCCATCTTTTGGAACTTTTATGAACTTCATTCATTTAAATTTGCTGAAATTGAATAAAATGAGATGGAATTTTTATTATTTTGACTCTAACAGATGAGACAGGACAAAATATTTTGACCAAAAAGGACTGAAAAATAATTGGTGAATTCCAATTTAAACTAAAGCATTATTCTTATTTTATTTTATTTTATTATTATTTTTTTTTTGGCTCTAATTTTTGCCCGAGCCGCCCTTTTGGGTTTTCAACTCGCTGAGCTGCTCTAATTTTTGCCTAAGTTGCCTTATTCAGGTTTTCAACTTAGTGAGCATGAACCAATTAATCTAGGCACAAAAAATAATTATTTTATTATGCTTTGGACTGCACCTAAGGTAGGCTGCCTACGTATCTCCAATTGCACTTTTTTTTACTCATTAATCAGCTTTTTTTTTTTTTTTTTTTCGGGAGAATCAGGTACTTGCAGTTTTGTTCATACAATACATCATGAAGTAATAATTATACAAAATATCCCTTTAATTGGTCGAGATTACAAGGGATTGAAAATTTGTTCCCATCCAGGTCCATGAATATGACACCTCCACCGGATAAGATCTTCTTGAGCACATATGGTCTGACCCAATTTGGCTTGAACTTCCCTCTTGGATCATGCACAGGAGCTTTGATTTCCTTAAGTACTAGGTTGCCTTCCTCTAGTCCTCTGTCAGTTACTCTTTTATTGAAATGTAGGGCTAGCCTTTGTTGGTACTCTTGAATTTGGTAAAGTTCATCCACCCTTTTTTCATCATTAGGATTCAGCTGGCCATGATACCCCTTGATCCATTCTTCCTCACTAAGTTGATTCTCTCGCATGACCCTTGCAGAGTAGATTTGTACTTCAATTGGAAGGACCACTTCCATCCCATACACTATAGAATATGGAGTTTCCCTCGTTGGTGTTCGAATGGAGGTCCGATACACCCATAATGCAAATGGAAGGCGTTCATGCCAATTTCTATGATTAGTGATCATCCTTTGCAGAATGGTCTTGATTGTTTTATTTGCTGCTTCAACTGCCCCGTTGGTCTGAGCCGATAAGGAGAAGACCCATGATGTTGAATCTTTTCCTTTTGAAGCAGATTTATTACTTTCTTTTGAAAATGAGACCCATTGTCAGTGATGATCTCAAAAAGCAAAACAAACCAACAAATAATGTTAGTTCGGATAAAGTGCTACCTTTCTAGAATTCAACACCTGATAAGAGGTTACTTCTACCCACTTTGTGAAGTAATCTATCACCACCAGAATGTACTCATGACCATTTAAGGATTTAGGACTGATGTGCCCTATGACATCAATGCCCTATGTAGCAAAAGGCCAGGGTGTTGTAGTCAGGTGCAACAAAACAGGGGGTTGCTTTTAAAGCTTCACAAACATCTGGCACTCATGGCATTTCTGAATATACTTAGCACAATCATCATTCATTGAAAGCCAAAAATATCCCAAGTTCGTGATTTTCCTGGTTAATGCAAAACCATTCATGTGCAGACCTTCTTCACTGCCATGTAGCCATGCCATGATTTGTTGAGCTTCCTCCTCTATTACGCACCTGAGATGGATGTTGTCCCAAGCTCTTCTATACAACACATCACCATTCGATATGAAATTGCTAGCCAATTGTCTCAGGGTCCTTCGGTATGATTTAGATGCCCCTTCCGGATACTGGTCATATTTCAGGAAATTGAATATGTCCCAATACCATGGCCTGCTATTAGCTAATTGAATCTACATGCAAGTCGTAACATAACCCGATTTCCTTCGCACTTCAATGATCATGGGACGTACAATCTCATTACTTATCATGTCTATCATGGAAGCTAGCATTGCCAAAGCATCGCCAAAGCATCGGCAAACTGATTCTTATCTCAAGGTAGATAGTGGAAAGATAATTCATGAAAATTTTTTGCTAAATCAGTCACACATTGATAGTAAGGTAAACGCTCTTCTTTTATCTTCGACTTAGCCAAAGCTTATGACACAATCAAATTAGAGTCCCCATAAACCTCTACGCAATCAATCCTCATGTTTGCGGTAACCTCTAAACCACATATGTAGGCTTCATATTCTGCCTCATTGTTTGTTACTTAAAAGGATAATTTAATGGCCATAGGTAAATGATACCCATTTGGTGTGGCAAGTACTATCCCAGTGCTATAACCCTTGCTGTTAGATGCCCCATCGAAGTATAACTTCCAAACTTCGGGTTTTAATTCCATGATGTCTTCGTCGGGGAATTCAGGCTCAAATGGTTCATAATCTATTAGGGTAGCAGCTAACTGGTCCGCTATAGCACTTCCTTTGATAGCTTTTCATGGAACATACTTAAGATAAAAAGCTGTTAGAATTGCCAACCATCGGGCCATGTTGCTATCAAGAATTGGCCTCTCTATAAAGAATTTCAAGGGGCTCTTATCAGCAAGAACATGTGTGGTAAGTGAACCCAAATAATGTTGCAGCTTATGGCATACCCAAACCAAAGCAAGGCATAACTGCTAGATTTGGTTGTACTTTAGTTCATGAGCAAGCATGCGCTTACTCAATTAATAGATGGCATTTTCTTTGTGCGAATCTATAGTATTTTGAGCTAGCATTGCCCCTATGGCCTATTTGGTCACAGAAAGGTATAACAATAAGGGTTTACTAGGTCTTGGAGGTTGCAACACATGAGGGTTTAGCAGGTATTGCTTGATTCTTTCAAAGGCTTGCTGACATTCATCATTCCACTCTTTGGAAACCCCCTTTTTCAATAATTTAATGATGGGTCCACAAACATCAGCCAACTGAGAGATAAACCTATTAATGTATTGCAAACGACCTAAGAATCCACTGATTTCCTTTTCAGTCTTTGGAGCTGGCATCTCTAAAATGGCTCTTGATTTGGCTGTGTCTACTTTTATCCCCTTTTTGCTTACCATATGGCCCAAGAACAAGCCTGAGGATGCACCAAAAACACACTTAGTCGAATTCAATTTTAATTGATACTGTCTCAACCTAAGAAAGAAATGCCTTAATGCAAATATATGTCATTGTGCTGTTTTGGATTTTATCACCATATCATCAACATACACTTCTACATCCTTGTGAAATGGAAGATGGTTGTGACCATTCCTTGATATGTTGCCCCAGCATTTTTCAACCCAAAAGGCATGACCTTGTAGCAGTAGGTGCCCCATTCTATCACAAAAGCTGTCTTTTCTTTATCAGGTGGATAGACTTGTATCTGATTATAACCCGCATATAGATTAGTCAAGGAGACTACCTCAAATCCGGCCATACAGTCTACCAGTAAGTTTATGTGAGGTAAAGGAAAGTCATCTTTTGGATAGGCTCTGCTTAAATCCCTGTAATCGATGCACATCCTTACCTTCCCATCCTTTTTTGGCACAGCACAATGTTGGCTAGCTATGAAGAGTAAGTGATAGGTTCAATGAAACCATTCCTCAACAACTTAGCAACTTCTTCTTTAATCTTGAGAGGCCATTCCGTCTTCATTCTCCGTAGCTTCTATTTTACGGGCTTCACATCCTCATAGGTTGGAATCTTATGGACTGCTATGCTTTGATCAATACCCGTCATGTCTTCGGGCTGCCAAGCAAAATAGTCTAAAAATTCTTGAAATATTTTGAATAAAGAAACTTTATCATAGAATGATGATGCAATGAATGTGATTTTCCGTTTATCATCTATGCCAAGATTAATTGATTCTTTATTTTGTTCTTTTATTTCATTTATTTCATTTTCTTTTGATGCCTTACTTAAATTGGATTCATCGAAAGGGGAGGAAGACTCAGAGAGATAAGAGGAAAACTATAAAGTTTTATTGCTAACAAAATTTTTGTCCTTATGGACCACATTGAAACTGAAAGAAGGACCAGGGAGATCCTTTTCTGTCTCTACAAAAGAAAAAGAAAAAACTGACTCAATAGACTCTGACTCTGACTCTGCTTCGGACTCGGATTCTGACTCAGACTTGGCGGGGAAGGAAAGTGTTTCATCAAGGTTGGGAAACTTCTCAATGTGCCAGTTGTCTGGTGCAACCTAGGTAGGATGGATGAGCTCAGCGGGGTCTATTGCCACTTCACTTCCAATCATGAGGACTTGCTAAAAGAGAGTAACCTCCATGTTTTCCTCCCAATCTTGCTCTATAAAGTAGATGGGCTCGTAATCCTCCAAACCGAGCCTCTCCTTTTAGCCTCAACTCTCATTTTGGCTCTCATCTCAACCTCCTCTAACCCCTCTTCAGTAGGCATATAACCGAGTCCAAAAGTTGGGTTGGCTACTGGATATTCCTTGAAGGAGGTTATCCCCTACTGATTCTTCCCAAGACCTAAACCAGGAAAATAATTCATTTTCTTTAAGATGTTAGCCACTGCTATGTTTCCAAAAGGATCAAAATTGAACAGGACTAACTCTTTACCTCTTTCTTGTTCAATGAATTGTATGGTGTCAAAGGAGAAACCAGACAAAGGGACAGTATTTGGCTCGGGCTGAATTCCCAGAATAGGAGCAAAGCTGGGAACCTCACTTTTTCCGTGTGCATCACCTTTGATGGTGACTACTGCAGTTCCATGAGGCATCTTGATCATTTGATGCAAGGAGGACGGAACAACCCTTGCTTTATGAATTCCTGGGCCTTGCAAGGAGGAGGTTAAAGCAGGCAGGCACATCAATCACTTGGAAGGGGATATGAGTGGTTATAGGTCCGATCATCACATCAAGAGTAGCCACACCTATGACCTCTCTTTTTGTATTATCATATGCCCTCAAAATCTGATCAGAGGGGGTGAAATCTGCGGCGTCAAGACCTAAGTAACTTGCAACTTTCAATGGGCACACATTAAAAGCCAACCCATTATCCACCAAAACCATGGGGACTGTTTTCCCTTGGGTCATCACAGTTATATACAGAGCCTGGTTGTGATTTTCTCCTTCCTTTGGCAAATCATGATTGATGAAAGAGATGGAAGCAACCTTGGTTAAGCTAGTGAAGGAGGCTATCAAGGTTTCAAGAGAAATGTCAACTGGAGCTTAGCACTGATTCAACGCTTTGTAGAGAGCTTGGCAATGTGGGAAGGATGACTGGATGAGACTCTAAATGGAGATGTTGCCTTAGGTTTTCTTTAACTATTTGAGGATAGCATCCTCTTCAGGCTCATTGCTTATCTTCTCCGTAGGGGGGAACATGCTGGACATGCTGTAGTACTAATGAGTTAGGTTGACAGAAGCTACCACTTCTTGTTATTGAGTCTATCTCTTCCACAAAATCATTAAGATCCAATACACAACAAAAATCATTATTTTATCTAATCAAAGAGATTAGATCCATTTTTGTGTTGCAAGAGTGGAGGAAATTGACATTAACTTGATGATTCAAAAAAGGGTTGATGTTGATGTTAGGTCTTGCTTTTGGTGGAATGATATCGCCACTGTCCACCAAGTCCTAGATCTTATGTCTAAGGTTCTTGCACATTTCTGTTTTGTGCCTTGCAGCCTGATGATATTCACAATATTCACTCATATTCCAGCTTTTGGGCAAAGGATTTGGGGGTGCCCTAAGCTCTAAAGGCTTCACCAAATTTGCCTCTAATGCTTTCTTGTATACCATGACTAATGGCATACCCAGATCAGTAAAAGACCTCCTTTCGAGTCTCATAAGAGGATGGTTTGCTATGGCAGCAACTTCCCCGCACTTTTGATTGGCGGAAGTGTTGTGGGTATAATGAGTGTTCTTCTTATACCTTGAACTAGTGGATTCTTCCCTGATTTGCCCATTTTGGATTAAATCCTCTATCTTTGATGTTGTGGCAATAAGGGCTTTAAAGTTTGGCAGATATTTTGTTTAGAGATGAGTCTGGTAACTTGGAAGGAGATTCTTGATGATTATATCAATCTGCTCCTGCTTGGCGGGCATGTTCATCATTTGGGCTGCTTTAGCCCTCCATCTAGTGAGAAAAGTGGAGAAGGACTCTTTTTGTTGTTTCTTGGTGGTCTCTAAGTATCTCCTAGTGATGTCCACCTCAATGTTATAATGATATTGTTTGACGAAAGCATTGAAAATATCAACCCATGTTTTCTTGAAATTGGTGTCTAAGTCAACAAACCATCTCATCGTCGCACCTGTGAGTGATTGTTGGATCAATTGAGCAAGGAGCTCATTGTACACTCCCAATGGGTTCATAGCCCTTACATACATCTTTAAATGAGTTTTGGGGCAAGTAGTGCCATCGAACTTGTCCATGGTAGGCATTTTGAACTTTAGAGGAACCCTAGCATTTGGGAACAAAGTAAGTGAATCCACATCGATCAGATCCTCATGCTTTTTACTATTTTTCAAAAGCCTTTACATAGCTTTGAATTTGTCCATTAATTTCTTAGTTTCTGTTGAGTTAGAGTTCTCTCTTCCAGGAAAAAGATTCAGGGAGGAGGATGGCATAGTATGACCGGTCAGATTGATAATCTTGGGTGGAATGGTAATTTCAGGAGCTTTTTCGTTATTTGTCAGATCAATAATAGGGTTTGGTGGAAGGGATGAAGATGCATTAAGGGCATCAACTTGAGGGCACTTGTTTCTTGGCCCATCATGGTTTTCACCTCACTAAGGATGGATTGGCGCTATGTATCAAGGGCATGGCTTAAGGCAACCTGGAAATTATCCTCTTGCTTTTTGAGTAGGTTAGCTAACATTGTTTCTATGGCCTCCATACCAGGTGTTGTGCTTTCCATTTGTACCTTTTAAAAGAAACACTCAGAATTAGGTTATGGTGGTCCAAGCAAAACCTAAACAAATGTGGGAAAGTAAGGTTTGAAGGTTTTATGGGTGGTTTAATGGGTTCGAAGTTTTGGGCTTTTGGTTTGACCATTGACTCATTGGTTCTTAGTCCACAAATTCATGAATGCATGGTCATGCATGGATGCATGTATGCATGAAGAAAATAGGTTTCATGATGACAATTTAATACTATTATGGTTCATAGGCCCTAAGGTCCAAGGTCTAATGTTTATTACATAAAGGTTAGGTGGTTTGGTTTAAGGGTACCTGTCACACTAGAGCAGTGATATACCTAACCACATGTGAAACAATGAGTTTCGCATGGGTCCAACAGTACTACTGCTCGTTACACCTCAAAAAGGATTTGAATATTCATCGCAGGGTGGATGCTTTTGCTATCTCCCAATATACTCAAAGAGAGTTGTCGGATCAATGCTACTAGCTATCCAAAGGTTGAATTTCGTAACTGGTGATGTAGTGATGATGAAAATCAAAGTTAAACTAAAAGCCAAGTAAAAAGTCATTTTTGAAAATATTTTAAACCAATTAGTAGTCCTCTTAAACTTTTGAAAAAGTTTGTCCCCAGTGGAGTCGCTAGTTGTGAGGCCTCGCCCGAGCACCGCATCTAGGTCCACTATAAAAATGTGGGATCGAAATGCTCATTTGGGGCAATTTCTCACGGAGGAGACTACCCTAGCGCCTTTTATTTGAAAATAATTTTGATTTTTGAAGTCACCACCTTAAGTTATTTTTGTTGGGAAAATTTAAGGTAAAAACCCATTTTGACTCCAATTTTATCCTAAAGGAAAAAGTGCACTAGTCTTTGAAACCAAAGAGGATTCGGGGACTAGGTTTTCGGTTGAACTTGACTTTTAATTTTAACCTCGATTTAAAATTGTCACGATCCAACTCGGGAGTTGCGACGGTCATAGGGTACGGGTGATGCATAAGCGACCAGTACCACGAAGAACCCAAATTAACTATCTATATGGCATGCATT